>JAJOZX010012171.1:0-67500 GCA_023014485.1 Bathynomus jamesi
TATGATTTTTTTTAGCTTAAACACTGTAGATACGAGTAATATTATAAGAACACTCGTGAAAAATGAAAAACATTGTGTGAATAAATATTTTTATTCATACAATTGAATATGAAAAAAAGTTTATTGAGGAAGCAATGAAGTTTTTTTGGCTTTCCGTCTGTGTTTTCTTCGGGCAACGTCTCGCTTCAAACACCAGCAAT
The DNA here is from genome assembly GCA_023014485.1 of Bathynomus jamesi. Classification (NCBI taxonomy): domain Eukaryota; kingdom Metazoa; phylum Arthropoda; class Malacostraca; order Isopoda; family Cirolanidae; genus Bathynomus; species Bathynomus jamesi. The sequence goes on from JAJOZX010012171.1 coordinate 201, forward strand.
AGTCCGCCAGCATATTGATATCCCAGTTTCCCTGGTACCTCTCTTCCATTATTTGATATCTTGGTGAAATCGTTCACCCTGTTCCTCACTATAATCCCCGCAATTTTCAGGAAAATAGTCCAAGTGGGACCACAAAAAGTGCATTTTTATGGACATGCGCGACCCATGACTTTGAAAGCTTCCATCAAGTTTTCGACAACGGACTCGTATTCTGGACTTCTACGCTTGCCAAGAAAATCAGTGACAACTGATTTGAATGCCTGCCAGGCATTCTTCTCAGTTGGAGTCATTGCGTTTTCGAACTGAGTATCCTTGATCAAAGTTCGAATTTGAGGACCATCAAAACCCCAGCATTTAGTTTAGCATCAGATATATGAGGAAATTTACTCTCGAGATATCGGAATGCTGAACCCTCCTTATTCATTGATTTGATGAAATTTTTCATCAAGCCCAGCTTAATATGAAGTGGTGGAGCAAAATTTTTGTTGGTGGTACAAGGGGCACTGAAACGACATTATGCGACCCAGGTTCAAAATTCTCTCTGGATGCCCATTCACGCTGTGCATAGTGCTTCTCATCCGCTCGGCTATCCCATTTGCGAGGAAACATGGGTATTTCGTGTATCCCCCTTGCATTCCCAATACAAATGCCACAATCTGAAAAAAAATGAAAATATTTAAAGAATTTAGAGAATTTGTTCTATCAGAAAAAAAATCTATGCATTGGACTGTATCATTTCTTTGGGGAAGTTAAATGTTCTTATACACTCTCAAATAACCTTTGGAAAAACAACATAGTCAATAGCAATAGTTTACTTATGATATTAGTATTACCTTCAAATCTCCACAGATCCTCCAGTTATGTTGGTCGTATACGAGAGCATCCAGTAAAATTTTCATGTTATCGTAGCTCTCAGTAAGTTGTACGGAATGTGCTACAGGGACTGATGCAACCCTATTCCCAATGTTGAGAAGTACTGCTTTCAAACTTCGTTAGACGAGTCTATAAATAGCCTCCATTCTGATGCGTTATATGGCAGGCCCAAGGATTCGATTAGCCCCTAACATTGCAGCAGTACACTAAGGAAGAGGTATTTTCGTGCACTGCAAAAAACTTGCGGAATTCTTCCTCTCGTTTCCTATACCAGGAGAATGTTGTTCCCGGAGCCAGCAAGTTGTCCTCTCGAAGTCGTGAGCCCAAGATCTCGGCAGCTAATTTGGAAAGTCCTAAATCCCTGGTAAGATCATTAAGTTTGGCCTGGTTGAGAGCCTCGGCTCATTTGAAGCGGTATTTTGAGGTATATACGACTGGGACTGGTCTTTGGCATTGGTCATTGATTCATCATCAGAATCATCGAAGTCCAGGGTTTGAGGTGGGTCGGGTATTGGAATTCCAGGACCATGGGGTACAGGTCTCATAGCAGAAGGAATGTCAGGGTATACAACAATGTGTTTATTCTTCTTGTTAACTCCTGAAAATAGAAACACAGAAACATGGATATAAAACTTGCATATGAAATAGAAGAAGCATTCAGACAGTGGCGGCTCGTGAGAGAAGGCTGCGGTCTGTAAGATATGAAATAGGTCGATGGAGTTTGTATATTTTCTTTCTTTTTCATTCATATTGTCCCTTCGGGGACAATAATGAAAAAAAAAAGAAAATATACAATCATTGTATATGCAAATGTAACTTGAATAACAATATGTATGTGTAAATGTATTTTCTATAACAATATGTATATGTAAATGTATGATTACCATTATGGTGAATATTATGCTATATATGGTGAATATTACATTATGGTGAATATTATGTCAAGTTTCATACGAGGATTTCAAAATATTTAAGAAAAATAAATTTATAAGCCCACCTTGGAGGTTTGTCATGCAGAAATAGCAGTCTGTCACGTGATCCTTTCCTTCTCTCCAAATCATGGGAATTCCAAAAGGCAAAGATTTCGCTCTGCCTTTGCTCCATCTTCTCAAATTTTCAATGCACGTCTTGCAGCACATATGAGGGGCGAAATTTTTGTCTTGGTCCCCTAGCTTAATTCCAAAGTATGCTCTATACATTGTCTTCACAAATTTAGTGATTTGGGACTGGTTATTTGGCATGGTAACCGTCCCACTTATGTTGCATAATCTATTGGGATAATTTTTACACGCTCTATTATGAAATATTTTATCTATATGCCTGAAAAGTAAAAAAAGATATTACACAAGTGAAACAAGTGATGATAGATGTTACTGTTCCAATTCCGCTTTGACAAAATCACGAAAAATTCTATTTTACTTATGAGGCCATAGCCGGATAACCTGAGCTGATTGAGAAAAACGGATTGCAGATTCGAAATCAGCAGGAAAAACTCTATAAGAATCACTTACAAAACCCTTGACAGCAAAATTGATGCATACCAGTGTTATTTTACATAGGAATTAAATGTTTTTTTTGTGTATTATGTTCATTATTAAGTCCAACTATAAATTTGCATTGAAAAAATAAATGGTGCCCGCCGCACTACCGGTAGTCTTGAATGTGCTCTTCGGCACAAAAAGGTTGGGGACCCCTGCGTCTAAGCTATGGACTTCTTGGTACGAAAACGTCTGTCTGTAGCTCCAATTAACTTCGACATGACAGTATTATTTCTAATCAATTGTATATATTTCTAGCCTTATTATATGAACTGTCATTGTATTAATAATATTTGTCATATGAACTATAGTCTGCCAATAAACCTTTTCATTTTCATTTTCATTTTCATACATATATATATATATATATAGCGGAAGTAATATTGATAATAATTGATGATTGATTGCTGATTATGCTGATGGTTGATAAGGCTGAGGTTACCATGATCTTTCCATATCAAATAATGTTATTAACTAGGTTGATTGATAGAATGAGTTTTCTTCCTTTATTAAACAAAATAAATGATTTATGAATGAGACAAAATAAAAGTGAGTTGTTTACAGTTGAAATTAAATGTGCACTTGAATAATGACTTCAATATTAATAACGCGCGGGGTACTGATTAGTCTTTACATAAAGTTAGGTGAATGACACCAGGCCAAAATGGGGCCTGCACAATGATGTTTACATGATGGTAGCTCTCGTGTCACTGGTTCTTCGGAGAGAGGTCGAGGTGCGATGGTGGCGTCCTACTCGAGAAGTCCTTGTAACGAGGCTGAGGTATGAGGCAATGCATAAGCACATGCCTTGATTGAATCCTTGCGATGTGACGTCATCTTGGTCGTGTTTGTGTCGTTAGGACTTCAGAACATTGTCAAATGGAAACGCAAAATACCTGACGGCGCTTCATGTCACTATATATATAGATATATGTGAATATATCACGAAAGCACTCGGACTTTGTGTTTCCTTTTCCCTGTGGTTGTTTGCTTATTAATAAGGTCACGTGTTATTTTGTGATTTTAGTGCATATATATATATATATACTGTATATATATATATATATATAATATATATATATATATATATATATATATATATATATATATATATATATATATAATATATATATATAATATATATATATATATATATATAACTTATATAGAGTATATATAATAAAAAAGTTTTGATTTGGTTAGCATTGTGAAAGGTTAACCTTCCAAGTAATAAGAGAGAAGGTGGGGAATTGAGGAGTACAGTAAGTAAAATGGGTAATACCTTTTTTATTGTAATGAGCATGTCCAGAAAGGTCAATGTATTTAATGCTTAGTCATAAAACCAACAAAGACGTGGTATAAGACTATTGCTCATCCTATTATTAATTCTGGCTGCGTGTTTGAAACTTTTACTATACATATTTTCCTATAAATTTTCTCTTCCGCGAATTATTTTTCCTAACTGTACATAATACATAACAGAACTCACGAAAGTAAATGATTTAACTATAAATGCAATTAATGTATTTTAAGAAATTTTTACATGATATGAAGATAGATATTCTGTATATCATAATGAACCTAGTCAACAGCATTGTTAATATCATTTTCATGTGTTTTCACAGAATAAGACAATTCTTTATAATTCATCTATTAAGTTCCTTATTTCTGAACCGTGATATGTATTATAATTAAACGCATTATTTCACCTTACTCTGCACAATCTTCAGATGTTAAACCTAATTTAACAGATAGAGAGACATGTCTATTGTCTAGAAGTAATTTGATGTTTAAGTGAAAAAATATGCAATTTATTCAGTATTAAAATTATCAATTTGCACCGTTTTCGGGAAGAGTTAAATTCTCTAAATAACGGCACTATTAGTGTTTTACCCTACCAGCGAGCTCTGATGTATACAACCTTCAATAATCCATGGTTTTGGTTCAGTGTTGAGATATTTCACGCAGGAAAATAAAAGTAGTAGTCGCGACGTTTCGCTCCAATCACTGGAACATTCTCAAGCTTTATTAACTGAAAAAATAGAGACAATCTTTTATATATCCTTAAAATCGGTTTAAAATGTTTAAAAGGCCCTCCCTCCCGACTTTTCAAGCCTTTTAAGGATATATAAGAGATCGTCCCTGTTTTATCCGTTAATAAAGCTTGAGAATGGTCCAGTGATTGGAGTGAAACGTCGCTGCTCCTGCTTTCATTTTCCTGCGTGAAATATCTCAACCTTCAATAAGTCAGTAAATTCCGGTATACTGCTATACCTGTTGGGTCAGGAATTTGTTCGGATAAAATGAATAACACCAAAAGTTTCCAAACACATGTTTTCATTTTTGTGAGTTATATGAAGGCTATCACAAAACAAAATCTAAAAGTACTCAAATGCTTATTAATATCTATCTTCAACCTTCTTAGAGGAAAATTCATCCAAACATGTGAGTATAAGATGAGAAAAGACAGTATTTACTGAAAACATACAGACAAAGCAAAGCCAGATCTAACCATATATATATATATATATATATATATATATATATATATATATATCGAGAGAGAGAGAGAGAGAGAGAGAGAGAGAGAGAGAGAGAGAGAGAGAGAGAATTCTTGACATATCGCAAGGGTCAGCTGATTAATGACATCTACCTTTCTAATAGGGTAATTTTATCCTTACGAAGAACTTTGGAAAAAGTGAACTTCCATGCAATAAAGAACGGTTTCCATGCGGAAAATTAGGCATTACTACCCACAATGACTGACATGAATTCATCTTCTTAATGGCTGCAAACTAAAGTGGTTTTATATTTTCGGGTGTCGTGAGAGGAAACTAAATTTTTTTTCTTCTTAGAGACGTAAGCTGTTTCCGTCAATCTCTGACAAACATGGGGTGTTGTTTCTTCCACACTTCGTTTGTTTATACAAATATCCATACACTATTCATATATTGATAGTGATAGAAAAGTATGGTTTTTCAGCCTTTCATCAATTAGATAAAGTCATTGCCTTTTCTTTTGGCTTCTTCCTGAACGAACTCTGATCGATGAACTTTCAAAATGGAGGAATAATTTTGGAGATATTCCGGAATGAGTAAATCACAATCGCAGCTTCAACGAAGGAGGAAAACTTCGCAAGTTGGAAGTTCTGAAAAAGATTTCATCGACAAAGTAATAAAAACAATTTATACATCAAAGCATAAAACGCGTTTTCATTAAATCAAATTAATAAATAAATTATAAATGATCGAACAGAGAAATTTGTTTCGGACTATATTGATGAAAAATTTAAAAACTCTTTATAGATTGTTGTTGTTGTTTAGCCGATCAGCCCACCCTGATCGAGCAAGCCGGCGGCATGCAGGTAACCGATCGCCCTCTCCGGAGTGGACCAGAGGTTCAGCGCACTAGTGATGTTGTGTTGTGTTCGTTGTTGTGCTAGAGCGGTACAGTCTGTCATAATGTGTTCAATTGTTTGTAGTGTGTCCTGGCACAGGTGGCAGGTGTCGTCTGTGGAGTTGTCTAGTCTGTGTTTATATGTTCGTAAGTTGGGGTGATGTCCACATCGGAATCGTGCTAAGTTAACTCGATCCGATCTGCTCAGGCTGATCTCTGACCTGTTAATGGGTGGCGGCTTCGCACCTAGGACCGCATTCGGAGCGAGTAGTGTCAGTGCTTTGTGGGTAAGGTGTGTGTGTATGTGTTTTCCGTACTGTGTGATGTCTGTGGGGCGTGGTATGGAATGGAGTATTTGGTTATAATGTCTCTCTGGTGTTACCTTAATGGTGCGAGGTGTCGGTGCATGATTGTACATGTAGTGGCAAGGGTGTTGTGGGTTAGTTGTCGCTGCTGCCAAGAATTGTGTTCCCTTCATGTCTAAATGTTCCCTAACTTTCAGTATTTTTGTTTCTGTGTGCAGGTGTTCTATTGGTGTTGTTTGAGTGCATCCTGTAATGATACGAAGTGCGTTGTTTTGTATTGTCTGTAAGGTGTTTATGTGTGTGTTTGAGATAATGGGTGCCCAGAATGGGCTAGCATAGTCCATAAATGAGCGAATATATTGTTGTTATATGAGTGATGTTGTTTCCTGTTGGTGTCCAAAGTTTGCGTCTGTTAATACCCTAAGCGTGTTAAGTCTTGACGTACATTTGTTTTTAATGTCCTGAATGTGGTTTGCAAAAGATAATGATGTGTTGTATGTGACCCCAAGTATTTTGGTCCTGTGAGTGTGTGGAATGTTGGTGTTGTTCAGTGTAAGCTGTGGAGTTATCTGGTGTTTTTTGTATTGCTTGTAAGCAAGGTGATGGTTGATTTCGTGGGCGCTACTTTGAGGCTGTGTGAGCCAGTCTTGTATACTGTTTATATATGTTTGTAGGTTATTTGTAGTGGTGTCGATATTGTTGTGGGTGGATGTTAGAGTGATGTCATCTGCATATGATGATAAGGTAAGCTTGTTATCTATAGGTGTTGGAATATCATGCATGTATAAGTTGAACAGTGTTGGTGAGAGAACAGAACCTTGAGGGACCCCGTTCAGAAAAAGCTTGTTTTTGGATGACTTGCCATTAAATGTGACATGTGAGTATCTTCCTGAAAGATAGTTGCTCAGCCATCTTTTAGTGTTATTGTGCACGTTTGTGTTAAGTATTTTGTGGGATAGCATCAAATGCTTTACTAATGTCTATTGTTGCTAATAGTGTACGTTGAGCTGGTCGTCTGGAGTTGATGCCATCCATGATGTGCTGTGTGAGGTTATTGAGTAATGTCGTGGTTGAGTGGTGAGGTCTGAATCCATGTTGAGTAGGCGATAGTGGTATGTGTGGGTCTGTCAGGTGTTTATGTGTGTGTTTGAGATAATGGGTGCCCAGAATGGGCTAGCATAGTCCATAACTGAGCGAATATATTGTTTGTATATGAGTGATGTTGTTTCCTGTTGGTGTCCAAAGTTTGTGCCTGTTAGTACCCGAAGCGTGTTACTTTGGAAGGTGTGCATAGTAAAGTAATGGGTCTATAGGAAGCTGGTTCTGTTGGATTTTTGTTTGGTTTGAGTAGTGTAATAATTTTACCTTGTTTCCATATGTCAGGAATAATAAAGTGTTGGTATGAATATGTGCTGATATTTGTGAGAGCTAGTATTCCCTGTGGACCCAAGTGTTTAAGGTGTATGTTAGATATGTTGTCTGGTCCAGTAGCCTTCGAATTCTTAATGTTTTTGATGATGTTGGTGGTCTGGTCTGTATTGAAGGGTGTAATGGTCGTGTCGAGTCTGTATGTTTTCTTGTGCCTGGCTGTTTGTCTGTCTGCGTGTTTCTGGTGGTCTGATGACAGTTGTTTTTCTGTTCTCCAGTGTGTATGTGTTGCTAGTGAGGGGGAACAGAACGTTATGTCTGGGGAGGAGTTTGAGTATCCTGCTTGATGTGGGATGTGTGTATGTTCTTCTGTATTGTTAAGAATGAAGAGGCTGTTTAGTTGTGTGGTTATGTTGGGGCCTCTGGTGTTGCTTTGATTGTGCAGGTACCAACTAGTGTCTTTAGCGTTGAAGTCTCCTCCTAAGATGACATTAGTGAGAGAGGCCAGATTGTGTAACTGTGGATTGTAATTGGCTGGCACCTAAGGTGAACTCTCTGGTGGGATGTAAATGTTGATTAGTGTGGTGTTGTGTTTTGTGCGCGTTTTAATGTTAACTGCCTGTATTTATATTGTGTTATCTGCTTGGATTGTGTTTGTAATGTTTTGGGTGGCATCAGTGTAGCTAATGCTTTTACGTATGTAAGTGATGAGTCCACACCCGTTAACCCCAGTACGATCTTAACGGATCGCCGTGAAGTCAGGGATGGTGGGTGTTTTGTGTGTGCGTTTTAGTCATGTTTCTTGTATAAGTGTTATGTGAATGTTTTGTTTGTGTACGAATTCCCTAAGCTGCATGATTTTGTTTGTGAGGCCATCTACGTGAAGCCATTATACATCTGTATGTGTCTCATGGTGCTATGGTGTTTATGTCTTTGTGTATGGTAACATGTGTAAGTTGTAGTGGGGCCTGGATTAGTCTTAATGTCGCCGGAGAGTAAGAGTAGTCCGGGGAGCACATAATTGCTCCCCGTAAATGAAAAAATAGCACGCTGAGAATAGGTCCGGCCCCGGGAGCTGATCGGCACTCTGACCGTGCCACGCAACAGGCCGTCGACTGCCAGTCTGGCCAACCGTAGACAGCCCGCTGCACGGAGATTTGAGGAAGTTTGGCCACCAGCGCGTTGATGTTTCGGTTTGACGTCGCCTCTTCTTCGTGTTGACGTGTCCCGCGCAAGAGAATACAGCCACTGTCAGAAACTTCCTCGTCAGCTGCTAACACTTTTTTCACGTTGTTCTAGCTAACTGTTCAGAGGTTTTTTATAAACAAATCTCAGTTTTCTACTCAAAACGGCTCTCTCTAATTTCAAAATTGATTATTCGAGGAAGGAAGATGTTGACTTCTATTTTGCGGCAACAGTTGATGTTATTTATGTTACTTTTTTGATTAATGAAAATGATTAGGCTCTTCAAGTTATAAAAGATTTCTTCCGTAATAATTGATAAATACAAAACACAAAACGTATATGCAAACAGGATGATGATGCTTAGACTACTCAGGTTGATGAAGTTTTCTCTTTCTCATATATTGTATCGACGTAATACTGTAAGTATATTTCAAGTTTCTGCATAAATAAACTTGTGCTTCACAGAAAACAAAGACTTCCCTCGATCTTCTATCACATCCAAACAGTCCAAACGTTGTGTAAAGAAGTAACTTTTTATAGAAGGTAATATATTCTCCTCTCTCTCTCTCTCTCTCTCTCTTTCTTCTCTCTCTCTCTCCTCTCTCTCTCTCTCTCTCTCCTCTCCATATATATATATATATCTATATATATATATATATATATATATATATAATAGCAAACGTGGGCACTACGGGTGCATTTAGTTAGGACTGCGGTGTTGGGCTTCGTCCTCAGTAATTAGGGGGCCTGCGTTCCCCCAATTACTAGGGAGTCAATAGTTTTCGGTCAGTAAAACTATAGAAAAGAACGCAGTCATGAAAAGCTTAAGCTTCACAAATCTTGATACAATGTGTTCGGATGTGAAGCATAAGATTTTTATTGCTGCGTTCTTTTATATAGTACTAGCGGAGCGACCCTGAGTTGCCGGGTGGATGTTGAACGCTATATATATATATATATAATAATATATATGTGTATATATATACATTTTAACTGCAAACACGCAGTATAATTAACGTAAAGAACGACGCTTGTATAGGAGAATATCCCGCGCAAGATGAGGAGAGAGAACGAAACAAATGAAAAAATGAGGTAACCACCCGGGAATCGAACCCGGGATCTTCCGATTGCCGGTCAGATATGATAACCATTACCATGGGCCTCACTCGAACAAATGCCGTAATTCTCCTACATACGCGCAGAAACCAATTGGTTGGTTTATGCACGTATGTAGGAGAATTACGGCATTTGTTCGAGTGAGGCCCATGGTGTAATGGTTATCATATCTGACCGGCAATCGGAAGATCCTGGTTCGATTCCCGGGTGGTTACCTCATTTTTTCATTTGTTTCGTTCTCTTCCTCATCTTGCGCGGAATATTCTCATATATAGCGGGTCCGCAAAAAAAAAGGAGCATGACGAAAATGTTTACTGTACATTTATTTTTACACATAATGACAAATAACTTATTTTAGGCAAATAAGCAACAAATAAACTAAGTTAGTACCAAATTTCATGTCAATACGTCAAAATTAAAGAAAATATAAAAGTTTTACTACAACATGTCATATAATTTTACAATTTCCAAAGAAAACGAAATTATAAGACTATAAAAATTGTTCGATATGTTTGCCAGAAACCTCTACAACCCTTCGTAATCGGGGCCTAAATTGATCTATAGCTTTATCTACTTGATCTTGGGTAATTTCTTCCCATTTTGTACGATAACTTCTTTCAAATGTTCGACACTTCGGATCTTATGCTTGTACACTTTCTCAGCCAACATTTCCCATATTCGTAGTCTACGGATTCAAATCTGGACTATTAGGGGGCCAATCTTTTGGGTAAAGCAATTCAGGAACATTATTTTCTAAAAATTCAATAGTTGACTTAGCGGTATGCGCCCGAGCGCCATCCTGTTGGAATAAGAAGTAACCATTATTCGCCAATCGTCTCATTTCGGGCAGCATTTGTTCCAACAAAGTTTCAGTGTAATAGCGGGCGTCTACTTTTGATGTTTGGCTCTACGAAAAAAACAGATGTCTTGCCTAGTTTAGACACACCGACCCATACCATTACGCTGGCAGAAAAATGATTACGGATAGCATAAAGTCTATCATCTGGTATTTCATTTTTACGATTAACTCTTGAATACACTCTGTCATTTTGGAATTTCGCGGTGGTTCTACCGTAAACTTCTTTTCGTCAGTAAAAAAGCCGAGTCTACTTTTTCGGGAGTGTTATTTCTTAACATGCGTTCAGAACAAACAACTCTTTTCTGTTCGTTAATTTCAGTTAATTCTGCCCGTGTATCCGTTTATAAGGTTTTAGTTCAAGGTCGTTTTTAATAATGTTCTGACGCTACTTTCGGATATGCTCAACTCATTAGCAATTCTGGACGGTGTCACGTGAGTCCCTGGTCTGCCTTCTTGACTACAAATTCTTAGTTCCACATCTCTGATGTTTTCTTCGGTTCGAACTGATCTTGGCCTCCCGCTTCCTTGTTTCCTTTCAGTACTTTCAGTTTCGTCGATTTTTCTTAACAGCTTGTCCAAACCTCCTTTCGACCATGGTTTATTCGGAAACTCTTGTAATAATTTTAGCGCCATAATTTTTATCAAGTCTATAATGTTTTATTAATATCTTATCTTCTTTAGAAAAGGGCATATTATCATTTTTATTGATTAAAATTATTTAGGCATCTGAAAAAAATAATTTGTAATGAGAAAAACATTAAATTTTTACGCGGAAATTCACTTTTTTTTAGTCATTGCACGTTTGTGGCCATAAAATCTTATTTTATGACCGATTTTGATGAAATTTGTTTTATACAACTCTGGGCTCTTTTATCTTTAGCTAGATATATAACATTTAAGGGTCCGGCAAAAAATGCGGGCGTGAGAGCAATTTTCGCCATGCTCCTTTTTTTTTTGCGGACCCTGTATATATATAATAATATATATATATATATATATATATATATGCCAGGCTCGGTCAACTGAATACCAGGCTAGGTTAATTGAATGCCCGGTTAGGTCAACTGAATGCCCGATTAGATTAATTGAATACCCGGGTAGGTTAATTGAATGCCCGGTTAGGTTAATTGTACGACCTTGACGATTGGTTAGGTTAAGTCGTGATATTTTCGTTAAAGCTAACGAAAATATCACGACTTTACCTAACCAATCGTCAAGGGTACAAGTATCCTAACCGGGCATTCAATAACCTACCCGGGTATTCAATTAATCTAATCGGGCATTCAATTAACCTAACCGGGCATTCAATTAACCTAACCGGGCATTCAGTTGACCTAACCGGGCATATATATATATATATATAATAGGAATATGAAAACAAGAGATACGACTCTCAACATTTATCGGCCAAACGTTTCGGTCCACTCAGGGGCCATCTTCAGTGACTAAATAGAAGCATCTAAAAAAATAATCATAAAACTAAAGTAAATACAAATGTCAAACTGTACAATAATTAAATCTAATACAAAAAAAAAGTTAAAAAGTTGTTAAAAAAAAAAAAACTACCTGGATTATAAAACAAAATAAAAGTAAAAATAAAACAAACTAAAATTTCAAAAATTAAAAAGTTTAAAAATGTTAAGTTTAAAATGTTAAAAATTTTAAATTTTTTTTTTTAAAAAGGACTGACATGGATGGTAAAAGTTACAAATGACAAGTGGAGAGAAAGGAAAAAACAACTTAAGTTAGTGCGTTAGTTGCGTTAAAAAGGTGTTGGTTGGTTAGGAAGTATGCAATTTTATCGAGGAAAGGCTATCGTTTAGTTCTGGATTTAATTTCTTGATAAAAAGGGATTCTAAAATTTTAAGATCAAGTGAATTAGAAGCAGACGACAAAATCGCAAAGGAGTCCTAGGGGCACGGGTGGTCATGGGTCTCTGAATGATGCCGAATAGCAGAGGATTCAGAAGTGGAAAGAGGGCGAGAAGTTCGATAAGAAAAACCCAAATGCTTCGAAATCCTAAGTTTTAACTGTAGGGCAGTCTGCCCCACATAACGACTTTGGCAGGTCGCACATGTATATAAATAAATAACAAAGGATCTCAAAAGCACGGGGAGGTGATCTTTATGGCGAAAAAAGGATTGCAGAGAAGAATTAGAATTAATGATTATAAAAAGTGCATTGAGGGAAGTGTCTGTCCAAAATAGAGTGGACATCTTTATTAAGTTGAAAAGTTAGTTGGTCTAAAAATGGAAGCTTAAGATAAACCTTCTGTTTCGGAACCGTGGACTGAATTATTTTAGGTGAATATAGGTTATTTAAAAATTTAGAAATTAAAGTCTCAAAAGTCAAAGTACAATAAAAATTATAATTGAAAAATCTCTTAAGATACTGAATTTCTAAGTCAAATAAAGACCAACTTGAACAAAGGTGATAGGCTAACAGTTTTCTTTGTTTTCACGAGGAAAAGTGGCTGAGGGATTGCCCGCTTGATTTTAAACCTATTTTATTTAAACGTTATGTAGATGATTGTTTTGTCATTTTTAAGCACAAAGATCATGCCCCTTTATTTTTAAATTACATTAATACTAAGCATCCTAATATTAAATTCTCTATGGAAGTAGAACAATACAATAAAATTTCGTTTCTTGATGTTACCATAAATAAACATAGTACACAAGTATACAGAAAACCAACTACTACCCAACTCGGTACTCATTTTTTCAGCAATATTCCACTTAGTTTTAAGCTGGCTAGTATTAAAAGTCGTATTTTTAGAGCCTATCACCTTTGTTCAAGTTGGTCTTTATTTGACTTAGAAATTCAGTATCTTAAGAGATTTTTCAATTATAATTTTTATTGTACTTTGACTTTTGAGACTTTAATTTCTAAATTTTTAAATAACCTATATTCACCTAAAATAATTCAGAAGGTTTATCTTAAGCTTCCATTTTTAGACCAACTAACTTTTCAACTTAATAAAGATGTCCACTCTATTTTGGACAGACACTTCCCTCAATGCAACTTTATAATCATTAATTCTAATTCTAATTCTCTGCAATCCTTTTTTCGCCATAAAGATCACCTCCCCGTGCTTTTGAGATCCTTTGTTATTTATTTATATACATGTGCGACCTGCCAAAGTCGTTATGTGGGGCAGACTGCCCTACAGTTAAAACTTAGGATTTCGAAGCATTTGGGTTTTTCTTATCGAACTTCTCGCCCTCTTTCCACTTCTGAATCCTCTGCTATTCGGCATCATTCAGAGACCCATGACCACCCGTGCCCCTAGGACTCCTTTGCGATTTTGTCGTCTGCTTCTAATTCACTTGATCTTAAAATTTTAGAATCCCTTTTTATCAAGAAATTAAATCCAGAACTAAACGATAGCCTTTCCTCGATAAAATTGCATACTTCCTAACCAACCAACACCTTTTTAACGCAACTAACGCACTAACTTAAGTTGTTTTTTCCTTTCTCTCCACTTGTCATTTATAACTTTTACCATCCATGTCAGTCCTTTTTAAAAAAAAAAATTTTAAATTTTTGAAATTTTAAAACTTAACATTTTTAAACTTTTAATTTTTGAAATTTTAGTTTGTTTTATTTTTACTTTTATTTTGTTTATAATCAAGGTAGTTTTTTTTTTTTAACAACTTTTTAACTTTTTTTGTGTATTAGATTTAATATTGTACAGTTTGACATTTGTATTTACTTTAGTTTTATGATTATTTTTTAGATGCTTCTATTTAGTCACTGAAGATGGCCCCTGAGTGGACCGAAACGTTTGGCCGATAAATGTTGAGAGTCGTATCTCTTGTTTTCATATTATTGAGGATAAGGTTCCCGAAGAACACTTCTATCGTAACTATATATATATATATATATATATATATATATATATATATATATATATATATATAATGAATAAAACCACGCGTCACTTTCGTGAAATAATTTTCATATATATATATATATATATATATATATAGCGTTCAACATCCACCCGCAACGCCAGGTCGCTCCGCTAGTTTTAATTATATGTGAAGCTCAAGATTTTTATGACTGTTCTTTTCTATAGTTTTATTGACCAAATAATTAGTCATGAAAATCTGAAGATTCAGAAATCTTGACACAATGTGAAGCTCAAAATTTTCGCGGCTGCGTTCTTTTGTTTAATCGCGGTGCTGGGGCCTTCGGGCGCAGTAATTTTAATTATTTAATTTATTAACACCCAGGTGCACAACCTGGGGACCTAATCAATATGTGTATGAAGTTTCATTTCATGTTTGTAACTGCTTCCATTTTGGAGTTATGGCTGGAATAAACACACACACACACACACACACGCGTCCTTCTATTATTATTATAGACTAGTACAGTTCCCGTCGCTTCGCTGACGGTTAGACAGGCTAAACTACAGAAAAGAACCCAGCCGTGAAAATTTTGAGCTTCACATTGTGTCAACATTTCTGAATCTGGTATCTCCCAAAACCTCCTCACCACAATTCATGCAACTTGGGGGCTAACCCCCTCCCCCATTACCCGCACCCCTCCCCATTACCCCACCCCTCCCATTACCCCACCCATCCCCCATTACCCCCACCCCCACCCTTCCCCATTACTGCCGGGATAAATTTCACAAACAGACAAACAGACAGGCTAAACTACAGAAAGAACACAGTCATGAAAATCTTGAGCTTCACATTTCCGTCCGTAATACAATTTCTGAATTTTTTTCTCACAATTTTTTCTCACAATTAATGAAAGTGTGACGGACAGACGGACGGACAGACAGCTCTCTTATTATAGTATAATAATATAGACTAGTACAGTTCCCGTCGCTTCGCTGACGGTTAGACAGGCTAAACTACAGAAAAGAACCCAGCCGTGAAAATTTTGAGCTTCACATTGTGTCAACATTTCTGAATCTGGTATCCTCCCAAAACCTCCTCACCCCCATTCATACAACTTGGGGGCTAACCCCCTCCCCCATTACCCCTCCCCTCCCCATTACCCCACCCATCCCCCATTACCCCCACCCCCACCCTTCCCCCATTACTCCCCTTGATAAATTTCACAAACAGACAAACAGACAGGCTAAACTACAGAAAAGAACACAGTCATGAAAATCTTGAGCTTCACAATGCCGCCCGTAATACAATTTCTGAATTTTTTTCTCACAATTTTTGAAAGTGTGACGGACGGACGGACGGACGGACGGACAGACGGACAGCTCTCTTATTATAATAAACTAGTACAGTTCCCGTCGCTTCGCTGACGGTTAGACAGGCTAAACTACAAAAAAAGAACCCAGCCGTGAAAATTTTGAGCTTCACATTGTGTCAACATTTCTGAATCTGGTATCTCCCAAAACCTCCTCACCCCCATTCATACAACTTGGGGGCTAACCCCCTCCCCCATTACCCCCACCCCTCACCATTACCACCCCATCCCCCATTACCCACACCCCCACCCTTCCCCCCACCCCTCACCATTACCACCCCCATCCCCCATTACCCACACCCCCACCCTTCCCCCCACCCCCACCCTTCCCCCATTGCTAAACTACAGAAAAGAACACAGTCATGAAAATCTTGAGCTTCACATAGCCGCCCGTAATACAATTTCTGAATTTTTTTTTACAATTTCTGAATTTTTTTCTCACAATTTTTTCTCACAATTTCTGAAAGTGTGACGGACGGACGGACAGACAGACGGACAGCTCTCTTATTATAATATAGACTAGTACAGTTCCCGTCGCTTCGCTGACGGTTAGACAGGCTAAACTACAGAAAAGAACACAGCCGTGAAAATTTGAGCTTCACATTGTGTCAACATTTCTGAATTGGTATCTCCAAAACCTCCTCACCCCCATTCATGCAACTTGGGGGCTAACCCCCTCCCCCATTACCCCCACCCCCACCCTTCCCCCATTACTGCCCGGGATAAATTTCACAAACAGACAAACAGACAGGCTAAACTACAGAAAAGAACACAGTCATGAAAATCTTGAGCTTCACATTGCCGCCCGTAATACAATTTCTGAATTTTTTTCTCACAATTTTTTCTCACAATTTCTGAAAGTGTGACGGACGGACGGAGACGGACGGACGGACGGACGGACGGACGGACAGCTCTCTTATTATAGTATAGATAATAATAATATAGAAGATTATTGACCGAATAATTGAACGCTCAGGAATTAGGGGGGGGTGTCAGCTATTCCGTCAATAAAACTATAGAAAAGACGCAACAATGAAAATCTTCACGCGCTAGAGTAAAAAGGTGAAACAAAGTAAAGCATATATCTTTCTCTGTTCAGAATCGCTTATATATATATATATATATATATATATATATATATCGAGGGAGGGGGAGAGAGAGAGAGAGAGAGAGGTTTTCGTTTCCTTTAATAAGTATATATATATAGACTATATTTATAATTATTAAAGAAAACGAAACCGTTTCAACTCTTGACATCGGGATATTAATCAACGGAGTCTTTCACAAAAAGTGGGACTTTTCTTTGTTTCTTTTGTTTAAAGAAGACCCTCTTGCGGGTTTGCGTATGAAAAAGGAATAGAGATTAACTCGTACTTTTAGACCTACTATGAAAGCGCTCGTAATAAAAGTTCTGGAACAAGTCAGTCCATGTGAAAGTCCAACAAAAAAAATTATTTTTTGGAATACATTTTTTTGGTTGGTTTAAACAAAAAAAAAAATTCAGAGAGCGAAAAAAGTTATTTTGACAAAATTTTGTTGAGGAACATTTACAGTTTGCAGAGAATAAACTTTTTTAACTATTTTTCTTCATTAGTTTATTTGTTTTAGAAGGGAATTACTCGCGTTTATGGAATTTATCATTCTCTCTCTCTCTCTCTCTCTCTCTCTCTCTCTCTCTCTCTCTCCGTATTTAATATCGGGTTTTTAAGCGTCATAACCTTAAAACTCCGATATAGTTTTCTGAACACCCTGTATATAGCAATAAAGATGCAGTTCCGTGAATGAGTCTTTCGAATGGTGCTTCGTAAACAATTTTATGCCGACCGATGAAAGGAAGTTCGATTTACTCGGTTTTAAACAGCGATAAATCTTTTGTCATTTCTCTTTTGTAAAACTCATTTTTATTTCATTTCATTTTAATTTTCTTTCCTTTTATAAAAGAAATGAATAAAATAAAATTTCTGCTCATTTTCCTCTTCTTTGGTTGTTGCAGAAGAATTGAAAAAGTTTTAAATTTATTGTGCGTGTTGTAAAAGGCAACTATGCTGCATCCCCTAGGGATATAACCCCCCTGGGTTATATTTTCAGTCTCCCTGTGCATAATAGTGTTCGGCGCTAGAATCCCGTCTTTGGAAAAATACATTCCCACGAGCAACCAAAGAAACCCCATGAAAAATTAACTGTGTTCAGGAACATTTAATGTATTCGTCAGTTGTTTTTGTGACACTTCAAAGTTTAGATCAGAAAACTCTTAACTTTTCACAAACATTAAAATCCACTGTTCGTTCCCATTCTGAATATATTTCTTTCATAGAATAGACTTTACCTTGGGCTAACACATTTTTCACATGCATAAATGGGGCAGAGCATCATTCTGTATCGACAATTCTGTAGTGGGAAAAACAGTAACAGTGCCATGACTTTTGAAGAATTTCACTGCTCATGAAATATGTGACACTGATTAAATGTGCACGTGATTTTTTTCTCCGTTGGGCTCCTCCGACCACAGTCTTATAGCTGTTTTCTGTTCTGTCGCTCTAGTTCAGCTTTTGGATCGTCCCAAGTGTCTTTGGCACTTGGGCTGCGTTGATTGGGAGAACCTTAGGCAGTACACGGAATGATTGTTACTTCCATGGTCGGGGCCACTCCGAGTGCGGTGAGCGTATCACGGAGTCAATTCTCTCGGGTATATAGACATACATTTGATATCCTATTCCTAATACTAATGCAAAAGAACCTTTGTTTAACTTTGCTTGTTCGAATGCTATCCGCAACAGAGAGAAGGCTTTCAGAAGGTAACATTGCCATCCAACCCCTGACTCTCACTTGGCTTATATTTCTGCACAGAATCGCGCAAAATCTGATCTTCGACTCGCTAAATATTCCTTCGTCAGACAAGAATGTGAAAACCTATCCAATTCTAATTCTTCTCGCTCTTTCTGGCATCTAGCTAAGAAGCTCTTCAACAACTTTACTTCTTCTTCTTTCCCTCCTCTTTTCATTCCGACGGCTCAGTTACCGTTTCTTCTCCTGATAAAGCTGAACTCTACGCTCAGAATTTCGCCTCCAACTCAACCTTCGACGATTCCGGTGCTGTTCCTCCGTCTCTCCCTTCCTCTGACTTTATTATGTCTGAAATTAGAATCTCTTCTAAAGATGTTTCTGCTGCCCTATCTGGGCTCAACTCGAGGAAGGCGTACGGTTCTGATGGTGTCCCTCCTGTTGTTCTCAAGAACTGTGCTTCTATACTGACACCCTGCCAAAGTAAACGCTTTATCTTTGTCTTTTATCTGGTACTTTTCCTTCCTATTGGAAGTTCGCTTTCATTTATCCGTCCCAAAGAAACGTGACCACCTTCAACCCTCCAACTATCGTCCAATTGCTTTGATTAATTGTCTTTCTAAAGTTGTTGAATTTAGCCTTAATAAGAAGATTCTTAAGCAACTCTCTTCTCACAATCTTCTTTCAGATCGTCAGTATAGATTCCGCAAGGAACGTTCTACTGGCGATCTCTTGCTTATCTCTCTGACTCCTGGTCATCCTCCTTTCTAGATTTCGGTGAAACCTTTGTTATTGCGCTAGACATATCAAACGCTTCGGTTTCTATCCTTCTATCTGTGCCTTTATCTCTGATTTCGTTTTAGGCTGATCTACAGCTGCGGTTGTAGATTGCCACTGTTCTTCTCCTAAATCTATTGACAATAGTGTTCCTCAGGGTTCTGTCCTGTCACCCACTCTTTTCCTTTTATTTATCAATGATCTATTAAATCGCACTTCCTGTCCTTTCCCTCTCTATACCGATGATTCCACTCTTCACTTCAGCATCCGCTTCACAAAACGTCCCTCTCTTTGCTTCGCGTAGGACGGCTATGATGCACCTGACTTCTGATCTTTCTACTATCTGGGACAGAGAAAACTTTTTAACTTTCAATGCCTTAAAAACTCAGTTCATTCATCTGTCTACTTCCACACGACTATCCCCTTACCTTCAACAATACACAACTCAATCCTTCTTTTTTTAACATTCTTGGAGTTTCCTTTTCTCGTGATCTTTCCTGGAAAGATCACATATACTCTCTTTCTAAAACAGCTTCCAAGAGATTAGGTATGCTGTACAGACTACGCAGTTTCTTCACCCCAAATCAGTTGCTGTCTCTGTACAGGGGTCTTGTCCGCCCCTGTATGCAGTACGCTTTTCATATGTGGGGTGGCTCAACCCACACAACTTTACTTGACCGGGTGGAATCAAAGATTGTTCATCTTATCAATTCTCCGCTTCGTACTGACTGTCTTCAATCTCTCTCTTCAACGCAATGTTGCCTCACTCTTTCTTTACTATCGTGATTATAACGGACACTGCTCATTTGAACTCTACCTGCGTGCCTCCTCCTTTAAGGAAAGCACGCGTTACCAGACTTTCGACGTATTCTCATTCCTTTTTTGTCCAACTCTCTAACGCAAAGATTAATTGGTATTTTCAACCTTTCATCTATTCAACCGGTCAACTTTGGAACAATCTTCGTCAATTCATCTTTCCCTCTGTCTATGACCTCCAATCTTTCAAACGCAGTGTCCAGGCATCTCAAAAGCTGCGAATCTTGATTTTGGCAATCTTCTCCTTCTGTATATGGGGGGCCGTTTTTGCTTGCGTTCGCCCTTGGCCCCTGCACAAAAAAAAAAATCTTGCATGGTTTTATAAAAAGGTAAATTTACTGTAGTGAGATTCTGTGTTCACCCTTAATTTGGAATTCCCACTCACGTACCATCTTCCATACGCACGTATTTCTTATGCATCCAATGCACTGAATATGCATCGCTTTTTTTAACTGAAAAGATGAAAGCGAATATTCTCCCTAAAGTCTCTATAGTTCTCTTAAATCATCTATATTGCTACCGCCTTCAAAATGAATATTAATTAGTTTTGCAAACACCAAAATTTTTCAGAAATAACAGCACATTATAAATAATAGCTGTCCTTTGCACTGTTTCTGTTATGTAATTGTGTGAAATTTTATGTTCAGAATTAAATTTGGAAAATGATTTCATTCTTTTCTGTTTTACTAATTTTTTCCTATTGAATTTTACTTTTTATGAAAAAACATAAACTTTTATTTTTGTATATTCCGTTTTGTTATTGCATTAGCCATCCTAAGTGGTTTTCATATGGCAAGAATTATGTTGCACAAACTGGACGAATTAAGCTTTCCCTTCCGTTGAAAGCATCCGTAAATGCAAACACAAGTGCCCATGTCCTTCCGATCTAAATACATTTATCGAAGCAACATCAATAACGTGAACGAATGGAGAATTTTGTGTTTTAGAAAAGCATTTCCGAACAGGAAGGAAAATCAAAATCATTTTATAGTTGCGATATTTTGCTTTTTACTGATTTTTCTTGAGCTGAATGCTTTGTATTCACAAAAAAAGTTTTTGATTGACTTTGTCTTCTTCAAGAAAATCTTGATTTTGAAGATCTCATTCCAGTTTAATTTAGATTAGTGAGTTAGATTGTACATGTTTGCAAAACTTATGCAATTACACAGGAATTACGAAACAAATTCGAAATTCAGTACGTCAGCGAAACACCAGCACTCAAAAGAGATACGTTTTATTTGATTTTATCAAGTAAACCTAAAAGACATGGTTGATGCAAAACGTTTGGTCATAGATGTACATTGTGAGTATCGATGAAAAATAATCTGATCGTTCTTCAGTATGCCCAGTGAGCTGTAAGCCTTAAGGCGTGTCTACACCAACGCAAAATTGTTGGCAACATGTGATGACAACAATGCTGTCAACAAAGTTGTGAAAAAATTTCACGAAAATATTGGCAACATTAGTGATGGTAACATTGCTGCCAACAAAAATATCTTTCCCATTGATGAGCCATAAACTTCAAAGGAATGTTGGAAACATCGGTTGGCAACATGTTGGTAACAGTGGTGTGAACTACAGTTGTCAACATTTCAGTTTAGTTTTCTCACACAGTCGGAAGTGAGAGGTCGTGCCCTAGTTCCAAGCGTTGTCACACTTATTTCGTTTTTGTGCGTTCACCAGTGTTTAGATCACGGAATGGAGTAAATAAAATGCTATACTTTTGATTGAGCTTTATTACTCCCACCCAATATTGGGATCCCCAAAACATTGACTATAAAAACAAACTTAAGAAGAATGGCGCACAGAAAGAAATTTTGGATGTGTTAAAAGTGGAAAGAGCAGACGTTGAAAAGAAGATGAAATCCATGAATGCGCAGTTTCAGAGAAAAAGACGAAACACGAAAAGTATTCTGGAGATGGAGCAGGAGGAAGTTATAAATCGAAGTGGTAATGCTTGCACTGAACCGTATTTCTGAGGTCAACGGGTCGATATCGTCAAAATTTAGGTCTTCAATCAGATCACCCCCACTGTATCTTTTCTACTTTGTAAAGTCGGACGCACCCAAAATCGGCGACGGCGGCAGTGCCTTTCTCTACACAATAATATAACTGCCGCGGCTGCTGCTATAACGACATCATCACTCTCCAACATCGTGTTCTCAACTAAACTGATGTAGACATGTATGATTTTTTCAACTTTGTTGCTAACAGTGTTGACAGCTGTTATCCAAAATGCTGCCAACAATGTTGAGTTGGTGTGGACACGCCTTTACTATTCATTAACACAGGATTGAATCCAGATCTCTTTATATTTGCTTTTGCTATATATATATATATATATATATATATATATATATATATATATATATGTGTGTGTGTGTGTGTGTGTGTGTGTGTGTGTGTGTGTGTGTGTGTGTATTCAAAGATACTTCATTTTAACCTCACTTTCAAAATATAGATAACTGAATCTAAGAAGTGTTAACCGTTTCCCAACCATGAATGCAATATATATATATATATATATATATATATATGATGAAAAAAAAACCACGAATGAAAGGAAACACAGAATGGTGCTCAAGCGATTTCGTCTAATGACATCCTCAGGAACACTGAAGTAAATAAAAAATTCGAGACTATATATAGGTCACAAAAAAAATATATATATATATAATAATAATAATAAATATAGCAATAAAAATTGTGGGAAGAGCATACAAATTTGTAAGGAGAAACTACCAATTTTAGCACTTTGCCCGTCTTGTCCAAATCTGTTCTGAACGAATTCAAAACAACATGATCAAATGGATTGTGTTCAACCAATTTTATAGATAATGCCTGAATTATATATAGGTCACAAAAAAAAAATAAAATAATAATAAAAATAAAAATTGTAAGAGGAGCATACAAATTTATAAGGGAAAACTACCAAAGCTTTAGCACTCTGCCTTTCTTATCCAAATCCTTCTGAACGAATTCAAAACAACGGGATCAAGTGGAAAAAGACTTTGGCTCATGTTAAAGTTATTTGCAAGTTGGATAAAACAGACTCAAGAATATTTCTATTAACAATGTTCCTAGAGTGAAACAAAATTGAAGCATTATTCCAGTCAATACAGTGGGATAACTCTGACAAATGGACAAAAAGGGCACTGGACGACTGTCCCGTTCTAACGGAATATTGATGCTGTTTTACACGCGTGTACAAATCCTTTCCCGTCTGACCAATGTAAAAGGAATCACATAGTTTACAACCTATTTTATAGATAATGCCTGAGTTATTGGTAGGGCTATTTTTAACTGATATTTCTCACAATATTGTTATATGAAAATACTACATTAATATTCAAAAGTTTAAGTACATTAGCAATGCCTAAGAAGCCTTGGAAAAATGGAAGTACTAAAATATTCTTTGACAAAGTGCGAGTGTTATTATTCACACGATAGAAGGTTCGTTTTGCCTTGTTAAGACAAGATTCCATAAACGCAGGTGCGTAGCACAGATCATTTCCAATACCCTTGATTTTTAACAATTCGGCATCCATGTATTCCGGACTGGCGATCTTAAGAGCGCGGAGAAACATTGAAGAAAATATGGCCTTCTTAATGGGGATGTCATGTCCAGAATAAAAGTGTACGTAGACAAATTTTTTTTTTTCCGATAGATACTAAACTTGAAACCTGGGCATTCCCTATGTACACGCACATCCAAAAACGGGACTGAGTTGTCTTGTTCCACTTCTAAAGTAAACTTAATGGAGGACTTGATCATTTAACTGAAGGAGGAAGTCATCCAGGTCACGATTCATGGGCCAGATACACAAAATATCGTCGACGTACCGCAACCATGGGATGCCAACCCCCAGGATTCTCGGAATGTAAGTAATTTCGAAAAACTCCATATAAATATTAGAGAGGAAGGGCGACAAGGGGTTGCCCATGGCCATCCCAAAAACCTGTTGATAATACTCGCTATTGAAAGTGAACTTACAGTCTTTGATGCAAAGTTTAATGAGTTCCAAAACGATGTGTGCAGGTAGTGGCAGGTCGTACTTATGTAATTCTCGGGAGAGAAAGTCAAGCATATCGTCAATCGGCACTTTTGTAAACAATGAACAAACTTCAAAACTGCTCAATCTATCGTTGGTTCAGTGCGTACATTATTCAGTTTTTCAGTAAGATCCATGGAATTTTTTACATGTGAATCAGAGATAGTTCCGAGAATGGGGGAGAAGACTTTGACAAGCCATTTGGAGAGTTTATAGTAATAGAACCCACCGAGCTAATAATGGGGCACATACCGTTGCCAGGTTTATGGGTTTTAATAAGACGTAAAGGTAGGGAAGAGAAGGTGAAGTGGACGTGAAAAGTGGAATTAAGTCCTTATGATCTTTGAGAATGCGTTTCAAGCTACTATTGAATGATTTGATGACGTCATCCTGCGGGTTTTTCCTAGGTTTTCTGTATGTGGCGTGGTCCTGGAGAAGCTCCTTCATCTTTCTAATGTAGTCCACTTTGTCCATAATAACTATGGTGCTAGCCTTGTCTGCTTTAGTAATATGGAGCTCACCATACAGAAAACTTAGGAAGAACCCGAATGACGTCATCAAATCATTAATTACTTACATTCCGAAAATCCTGGCGGGTGGCATCCCATGGTTGCGGTACGTCGACGACATTTTGTGTATCTGGCCCATGAATCGTGACCTGGATGACTTCCTCCTTCAGTTAAATGATCAAGTTCCCTCCATTAAGTTTACTTTAGAAGTGGAACAAGACAACTCAAGCCCGTTTTTGGATGTGCGTGTACATAGGGAATGCCCAGGTTTTAAGTTAGTATCTATCGTAAAAAAAAACAATTTGTTCTACGTACACTTTTATTCTGGACACGACACCTCCATTAAGAAGGCCATATTTTCTTCAATGTTTCACCGCGCTCTTAAGATCGCCAGTCCGGAATACATGGATGCCGAATTGTAAAAAATCAAGGGTATTGGAAATGATCTGTGCTACCCACCTGCGTTTATGGAATCTTGTCTTAACAAGGCAAAACGAACCTTCTATCGTGTGAATAATAACACTCGCACTTTGTCAAAGAATATTTAGTACTTCCATTTTTCCCAGGCTTTTTAGGCATTGCTAATGTACTTAAACTTTTGAATATTAATGTAGTATTTTCATATAACAATATTGTGAAAAATATCATAGTTAAAAATAGCCCTACCAATAACTCAGGCATTATCTATAAAATAGGTTGTAAACAATGTGATTCCTTTTACATTGGTCAGACGGGAAATGATTTGCACACGCGTGTAAAACAGCATCAATATTCCGTTAGAATGGGACAGTCGTCCAGTGCCCTTTTTGTCCATTTGTTAGTTATCCCACTGTATTGAGTGGAATAATGCTTCAATTTTGTTTCACTCTAACAACATTGTTAATAGAAATATTCTTGAGTCTGCTATTATCCAACTTACAAATAACTTTAACATGAGCCAGTCTTTTTCCACTTGATCCTGTTGTTTTGAATTCGTTCAGAACGGATTTAGACAAGAAGGGCAAAGTGCTAAAAGCTTTGGTAGTTTTCCCTTATAAATTTGTAAGCTCCTCTTACAATTTTTATTTTCATTATTTTTTTATTTTTTTTTTACCTATATATAATTCAGGCATTATCTATAAAATTGGTTGTACACAATCCATTTGATCCTGTTGTTTTGAATTCGTTCAGAACAGATTTAGACAAAAGGGCAAAGTGCTAAAATTGGTAGTTTCTCCTTACAAATTTGTATGCTCTTCCCACAATTTTTATTGCTATATTTATTTTATATATATACATATATATTTTTTTTTGTGACATATATAGTCTCGAACTCTTTTTACTTCAGTGTTCCTGAGGATGTCATTAGACGAAAGCGCTTGAGCACCATTCTGTTTCCTTTCCTCCGTGGTTTTTTTTATCATAAATATTTTTCACGTGTTACTTTCGTGAAATAATTTTCATATATATATATATATATACGTTTTAAGAACTTTGTTTCAGTGAAAAATATTTCCAAAGGATCGAAGTTAGTTAACAGGATGCAGAAATTACATGCAATTCATTTATCTGAATGTTTGTGAATAATTATATTATGGAAGTTTATAATATATTTTCTGCATTCAGTGCTTTATTAAAATTACTTGTTTTTTAATGTTCAACATGACCTTAATTTCATTCACTTAACCAGGTCTCTCTTCATCCTCTAATGTAGCTGCGTTAACACTACTCCAAGCATCCAAGTCTAACGAAAGGATGAGAGTTCTAGCCTCGGGTCGAAAGAACGCTCTCTCTCTCTCTCTCTCTCTCTCTCTCTCTCTCTCTCTGAGACGTGGAACAGGCTACTTCAAAATTGTGAACAGTTCCTCTGTGATCAGTTCAAGAAAAATTAGACCGAATCTTGCACCCTATTTGAGGGTGTAGAAATTTTTTCCTGGCACCCGTTGCCATTGGTACCTCCTCAGTATGGGTCGCAAGGCTTTTTGAGGTACTTCTTGTCCTTGTAACTCCCTGTAACTCTCTCTCTCTCTCTCTCTCTCTCTCTCTCTCTCGTGATGAGATTCAGATGTTGCTGAAACGGAGGCTAAACTCAGAAAACAAAATAATCACTTCTTTACTCTTTATGTTTCAAACATTAAAACAATATTTATTTTTCAGTTTCACACTTTGACAGAAATGAATGCACATGCTTTATTGAAATAACATCATAAGCGTCATAAGATCTTAACCAGGGATTACATACGTATAACAAGGCTCTTTATGAAGTTGATAAGGAGTAATTCAAACACAGCATGAAAGTTATGAAACGCCAGTAATTAATTGGTGTCACAAGCGCTTAGCAAACGTTAGTGTTTCAATAAAGGACATATTAGGGAGATTTCCTCTGTGTGTGTGTGTGTGTGTGTGTGTGTGTGTGTGTGTGTGTAGCTTTTGCGATTCCTTTGAGTTAAGAATCTGATTAAAATAGTTATTTCCGCCACTTGTAGATTACAAAGATCCAAAAACTGCATGTAATGCGGCGTCAAGGCTCTATTCCTATATTAATTTGATTGTTTGGTCATCTGATGAATAGTGGCAAAAACGGAATACGAGAATGATTTGCCAGCGTTTTGCCCAGTCCCGATCACAATTCTTTGGCGCAATATTTTTTTTCTAATTATCGTCTCGTATAATATCCTTAAAATTCTGAAGTTTGTTTACGTGTTTTTGCTATTTTTACATTTCTTTTTATATTTAAGAAAATTATGGCAATTACTTTATTGGATAATTTAGTTACAGTATGACGGTATCATTACTATTTATAATCCTATGTATGAAATCCAACAATCGAGGCTAGAATATATATACATATACCTTGGTTTTGCTTCCGCTCGAACTGTTCATTCCGACGAATGTCAAGTTTGTTGCTCCATCTTAGACCTACAGTTTAACGCGGAATCAGAACCACGACCTACCACGGGTGGTCAAAAATTACAAACTCCTCGTTCGGACTCGATCTTATAACCTCCCAACAGCAGTCGAGTGTCTTAACCATTAGGCTACCCAGTAGGGTGTGTCAATTTTGTCAACTTTTTTAAAATCAATTTTGGTAGTGAAAATATAGTGTCTTTTCATGTCAAAACTTGAAATTGGCCAACCAAAATGAAATAAAATAACCCTTACCTACATCAATTTTACCTTAAAGTTTCAGAAATTGAATCTTTTACTAAATAATAGGACATAAATTGATTAACTATTCATCTGTCACAGAATTATCGAACTGATCGCATATGGAGTGTTTTCAAGGTCATATAGTTGTTGTACAATGTACAAGCCACAACATGAATAGAACTGTCCCTCACTCTCAGTCCTCAGTTGCCTCTTAGATGTCATAGACGGTGGTTTGCTGTTATTGCTCTTGTACCTACTTCATAGTTATTCTATTAGACGAATACTACAGTTTAACTGTAAGTACGGATTATTGATCATTACAATTATTTATTATTATCATATTCTTCTGTCTAATTATGTTGTAATCCCATGAAATATTTTTTTATTGAATTTTAGAACATCGAATGACTAAACTTTGAAACATCGTAATTGATAAAATACTTAAATGTTTTTCTTTCTTTTCAGATATTCCTAAGATGCCAAAATTGAAGACAAGAGGTCAGTCGTCATGCCACTTGAGCCTGTTAGTTGGTACAGGCAAGGAGCTTCCCGTATCAGAACTACCAACATGCGAGACATGCTGAGATAGGGTTACTCCTTCGTGAACAAAATACAAAGGATAAAGGAACTACACAGAGAAAGAGCTCATAAGGGACATGATTCCCCCCTCTTCTGTATCAGTGGAAAAAAGCTAATGTGTTATTCAAACCACCTGTACTCAATCAGTATGGAACTATTGAGCTAAAATTAACAAAGCTGTGGCACAAAGCAGTTGAGACATCACTTGGTAAAGGAAAACTAGCAAAGAAAAATAAATTTCTGTACACACTTGATACTCTTCTTGACATTTTTAACTGCCAGTGTCCCATAGAGTTCTGTTCTGAAGCCAATTGTTCTCTCTCACGCAGAAGAGACCCTCACCCTCACATTGATTGTCGCTGTCCTCGTGAGAAGAAGATCCCTGTTTTGGAGCTGGCTTTCATAAAGGCGCAGAGAACAAAGGCAGGAGGCCAAGGAAGTATGCAGATTGGTTCGGCAGATTATTCAGAAACCAAAAAACAGATTGTTATTGCTAAAAAAAAGAGAAAATCCGAGAGAGGGAAGAAAGGAAGAAAAAGAAGAGTGAAGAAGCCACCCAAAGAGATGAAGAGCTCTATCAAGAGGTTCTCACTCTTTGAAAGCTCTTCAGATGAACAGAAAGAAGCAACATCAGATGATAGCTCCAAAATGCCATCTGAACCTTCGCCGAAGAGAATGAAATACAACACTAAATACATCTCAAACATTGCCCTTGCCAGTATTCGCCACCATACGGGGCCTACGAGAGACTGCAGAGATTGCCACTGCCGCTTGGATAGATGCAGGCCTCATCAGCCGAGAGGATACATCCTTAGTGATAGATCATAATAAGATAAGAAGAGCACAAGAAAAAATAATGAAGGAAATATCTGATCAGCATGAAAAAGATTTGAAGGAGGAAGTCTCTCTTGCCTTTTGTTGATGGAAGAGATGATACAAAAGTTCTCCTAGAGGTAGAGGGAATGGACAGAAAGTTTCCCTGTCTCATCAAAGAAGAACACTACTCTGTGTGTTCCAACCTGGTGGCCGCTATTTGTTTCACTTTGTTCCTGAAGCAGAAGTAGAAGGCAAGAAACATGCAGAGGTAATTGCTGATCAAATAATATGTTGGCTTCAAGAAAGAAGACTTGACAGTTCACTGCAGGCCGTTGGTGGAGACTCAACTGCGGTGAACACTGGATGGCAGGGCGGTGTTATGACGCATTTAGAGAAAAAACTTGGAAGAAGGCTTGTTTGGATTGTATGTGATTTGCACACAGGGGAACTACCTCTTCGTCGTCTCATCCAGGAACTTGATGGTCCTACAAAGCAACAACAAGTGGTCAGGCCCCCTTGGCAACATGCTAGATGAAGCAACGGAATTAGAAATAAATACAAAATTTCCAAAGTCGAAGTAGGCCCTCCCCTTCCAGTGTTGTCTGAAGAAGTTATCAAAGACCTCAGCACGGATCAATCTTACGCTTATCGTATTGTTCAAGCAATCAGATCAGGACAGTTGCCTCAAAATCTAGCTCTCTTGGAGATTGGACCCGTAAGTCACAGTCATTGGTTAACTACAGCGATTCGTTTCTGCAGGATTTGGGTTTCCAAACATGCACTGAAGGGCAAAATGCTACAGAATTTGATGTTGATTGTTGAATTTATTATGTTTTATCTTCCTCACTGGTTCAATGTAAAACTTAATCCAATGTGGATGGAGGGGCCCAACCACATCTTGTTTCAATTACAGCTACTGAGAACCCAAAGGAAAGTAGTAGTGGACATCGTGTTACCTGTGGTGAGAAGGTCCGCTTGGTATGCTAGGCCAGAGGCAGTTTTGCAAGCAATACTCTGCAGCCAATGTACCAAAGAGCGAACTGAGGCTGTGGAAATCATTCTAAAGCTTAGAGAACATCACTAGATGATGACCAGCTGGGAGACTGCTCTGTTCAGACAAGGAAGGTACCTCCGGTAAACGTAATGCCACGAAATTGTCAGAATTAGTTAACTTGAGTTCGGAAGTTTTGGAGCCACCACTAACAACATGTATAACAAACAAAGATTTAACACAACTTAAAGAGGCCCCAATGCAAGTGCCAAAGTGGCCTTCTCACACTCAGAGTGTGGAGAGATGTGTGAAAATGGTCACAGAAGCAGCTAGTCAAGTTTACAGTCACGAGAGGCGAGAAGGCTACATCAAAGCGCAAGTAGCAAGCCGAATGCTGATGTCAAGGAACCGCAGCAAAAAGGACATGACTGCATTGGTTACTTTCAAATAAAGACTCTGAATGATATCTTATTGCCACTTTAAATGTTGATAGGATGTTTGCGCACATTTGTTATTTTGTTACGAATTTACGGAAAAATGGAATTTTTGAATTAAAATTGATGTAGGTAGGAGTTATTTTTATTGTTTTTGAAGCAAGGATATTATTTTGTATGCCAAATGATTACATTAAGTTGCTACCAAATCACATGATTTTCAATTTAGTCATTTCACCCCCAAAATTGACACACCCTACTACCCAGGATACCCATTTATCTAACAACCAATTTTATTGTATGGAAGAATGAACAGCTGAGTTTGCTGCTCACCGACTGCCGTCACCGAGTATTGAACCTGGATCCAGTCTATTCGTAGTCAGCGATGCTAACCACTACCCTACCGAGACGCATATACTGTATATATAATCAGCAGAAATGTTAAAACAACAGTCTTGCACTCTTATTGAAATGTTTTAAGAAAGCAATTTTGACTTAATTTTGTAAAACTTTTCCAAATGACCCAAAATTTATTCATAATTATACACATAATGATGCAACATTCCTTCTTGGAAATTCTGTTTAAGTTTGGGCTTGGCATTCGATTTCATCCTTTAACTCCTTCAAAGTTACAGACGTTCAAAAACGACTTTATTCAAAAAAAGATAATTTGATAAACACTAAACTCTTCAAGGGAGAATTTAACGAATAAATGCGCGGAACGCGAAACAATTGTTTCCTCTTACCTACGAAGAAACGAAGAAGCTGCGAATTTTCCTGAGGGCGTTTTTCGTCTCCGAAATTTATTACCGCAAATGGAGGACACAAACCTCATTTTAAGAACTGAATGGGTTAATTAATCTAAATAATCCTTAAGGAAATTTAATTCTTGTTTCTTTGTTATCTGTTTAATTATCCTCTTGCTACAGGAGTGAGTAAATTTATTTTGAAATTATATTCTCTTTGTGAATATCACGAAAATTTATTTTTCATTTCAGATTTTTAACCAAATTACTCGCGAAAATACGTCTTATTTATAAACAAAAATACTTTTACTACTTATTTTAAACAATTTTATTTATTTATTTTTATTTTATTTTTTCTTTAAAAGGTATTATTCCCTTCTTTCTTTCTCTCCTTCATCTATTTTAAGGAAAACAAAAATTAACGTTGAAAATATTAAAAATGTAATGAAGTCGAAATATTTCTAAGTCAGTTTGCTTATTTACGCAAGTTCGAGAAAGTCATATTAAAAGTTAGTTCGGAAAATTCCGTAACTTATTTTAAAGTTTACCTCTCGAGTTTTCTTTTGAATTCACGACAACAAGTCTTTGTCATCATTTTAAGACCCATTTTAATTTTATTTTGTTAGAACGCGTTCTCTTTCTTGTATATTGTTCGCATTTGACTCCAACCAACGCTTCATTAGTTGAAGCCTGGTTTGTCCTTTCCCTCGTCAGTGCTTAATAAAGAAGAAAATACGCTCATATTTCGACAATAAGCGCTGAAGTAAACAAATTCTTTCGGAACTGAAAACGCTGATTCGCGTCAGATTTAATGTCTCCCATTCTTTGGATGAGGTGTGTGTAAATTATTCTAGATTTGATCGAGTAACAAAGGGCCCGTTTGTCTGCATTAAGTTTAATTGTGTGTAAATATTTGAAGGAACCTTTTCTCGGTATACTTAAAATCCTAAAACAAACTAATTTATATATGGAAAGCTTTTCTGGCAGAATCATTAAATTAAATCGAAGATTTGTGTAAATATTTGAAGGAGCTCTTCTTTAATATACTTAAAATCATAAAATAAACTGACTTATACATGGAAAACCTTTCCAATAGAAACATTAAATTAAGTCGAAGATTCGAACAGTGAAACTCCATAAAATTTATTATTCAATCCGGTACTTCAGTATTTACATCTGACGCCATAAGCAGACTCATTTTTTTTCTGTGTCGAAGCAAGCAGGAGTGTAGTTTAATTTCTATACCAGGTGTAAAATATTTTATTTACTTTAATTATCCAGCCTATTTATACATTAAGTATTTTTCTTATACGTTAAATTTAGTTCTAAACAGCTGACTCTCAGGTATATTTAGTCAAACTTAAGTTTTAAAAAAAAATGCACCGTCTCTCAGTAGACCTGAAAAAACAGCAGCTTTGCCCACTTCGTCAAAAATGTAAACAATGACGTCAAGCATAAACAAATTAATTAAATAGTTTAATGAAAATCTTTGCCCGTGGCGCACATTTTCAGATCATTTTCGCAAAATATTGATTCCAAACTAGACATACGCCGAATTTCATGTAATCCATCCCGAACATAAATAAAAAGAAAGACAAGAAATTTATTGTGATATTTTTGTAACAGAAGTTGCAGATTAGTTACACATATAAATTTTACATACAAGCTGCAGATCAGTTACACATTTAAACTTACCTTTTATGTAACACTGAATTCAGTGTGCAACATTAGGGTAACTTTTTCAGTTTTAACAAAAGTAAGACTTTTTCCGCTCTTTTGTTCTGCAAAAAATTTTTTATTAAAATTTTACTGTAAACTCATGCCGCTATTTGGTTCTATAGAAATTCTATAACTTTTTGCTGGTTTTTCTTCCTCTAAATTTTGTAACTGCTGTATATGGAATCTTCCAAATAAATGTTACCCATAAAATCCCATAATTTGCATAATACATAATGTACATATTATAAAACTGATGTTCTAATTAAAGTAAAGCAACTGTAAACATGTTTTCATGTTTATGTTTTGCAATTAAATGTAGTTATATACATGTATTACTGTTCATGTACCTGGCATAAGACAAAACTAATTACAGCGCTGAAAAGAATATATGGAAAGTATATTTTTTTATATTTTTTATATGGCATGGCTTTTTTTCATAAGCGAAGAATGATTTCCTTGATGAAAACACTGATCATACCAAAGCTTGAATACTGCTTTCTTGAAGTTGCCATTCAAAAAATTAAATTAATTGACAAGAAGAAATTCAAAGAAATTTCACAGCCAAGATCAGTGACTGCAAAGAACTAAATTACTGGGAGAGATTACGTCCATTAATTAAATCTTTATTCGCTGAAAACAAAATGAAAACTACACCATAATACAGGGTGTCCCAGAATTAACTATCTATTTCAATGAAATCGGACAATTTTTTTAAAAACACACTTTTATTTATGTTTATCATGTTTAATATGTGTTAAAAATGTATAAATTTCTAAATTTTTTTCATAATTTTATTTTCATAATTTTTTCATTATCTGGTCCAATGAAAGACCGTCTGAAGTCATAGAATGGCAAAGAGACTCTCCAAAAGTTAACGTGTGGCTTGGAATGACCAAATCCAAAATTATGGTGCTCCATCTTGTTGAAACACAACATTATCAAGAATGCCATCATCAAGAAGCTGTGGTTCGAGAAACTGCTGAAGCATATCAAGGTAGACGGTACCTGTTACAGTTGCTTCCGCAAAGAAGAATGGGCCATAAATTTTGGATTTGGTCATTCCAAGCCACACGTTAACTTTTGGAGAGTCTCTTTGCCATTCTATGACTTCAGACGGTCTTTCATTGGACCAGATAATGAAAAAATTATGAAAATAAAATTATGAAAAAAATTTAGAAATTATACATTTTTAACACACATTAAACATGATAAACATAAATAAAAGTGTGTTTTTAAAAAATTTGTCCGATTTCATTGAAATAGATAGTTAATTCTGGGACACCCTGTATAAGCATTCATGCTTATATTATGGTGTAGTTTTCATAATATAAAAACTTAAGATTAAATGTTTAAATCTTTCAATAAAACTTAAAAATAATATTATAAAAGTAAACAGTGTCTCAGGACCACCCGAAATTGGAGAACAACTGCGACAATAAACGCATTAAAAGTCGCTCCGAAGGCTTTTAATGGTTCTGTAGATGCACCACAGTGGGAGTCGTGATGAACGGCACGCATCAGAGTGTGTGCTTGGAAAGTTAAGTGGAAAGTTAGCCCTCTTCGGAACGATTATTGGAAGTTGTTTAACGAAGGAATTCTAGAGAGACAGCCTCCAGGGGCTAACAGTAAAATTAGGCAAAATTTCCTTTTAATTAAAATTACTCGTATATTTTGATATTTCACGTTTTGGAATGTGACGTTTCGGTACATATTGTGCTGTTTGAACAAATTCTGACGGCCTGTGTGTATATATATAGTTTATACTGTATAGCCTTTAAAAGATGCAAGTTTACTGAAAAGTAAATTTAATATGCGGCTATATAAGAAATTAAGACAATTTTACTCAAATATTTCGAGTGGTTAATTTTTAAAGTTTGGCGTCAGAATTTATATTCCCAAAGGAATTTTGGGCTTTCGAATTATAATTGTTTTAGAATATATATTTGAGGAAAGATTTAACAGTAATTTTTTGACTCGAGTATAAAAATGTGTTATACTATGAACAATTCATTTCCGTTAAACGCTTAGGTAAGCCTCACGAGAGTTGATTCATTCAGGCAGCGCATAACTGTCATTATGTGGTAGGAAATATAGGGTGTCCATAAATGATTACCCTGATTAAAGCATGCTATAACTTTTAAATAAACACTCGTATCAAAACACAGTTTAATCATAAGTAGATAAACATACAAAGTTTTGATACCTAGTTAATGAACTTAATAAGCTTCCACATGTGCACCCCTAGTGGCACGTAAAATGTCTAACCGGTATTCACACTCACGCCACACATTTCCAACACTTGTGGGTTAACTGTTGCAATTGGCCAATTGCATCCGTTAATGCATTCTCGCAATGTCTGATATCGGAAACAACTGTTGTATATAAACCAAATCTTTAACATGACCCCAGAGAAAAAAATCCAGCGGGGTAATGTTGGTGATCTTGGGGGCCATGGGATTGGCCCGTCCCTGCCAATCCATCGATTTGGAAATGTTGCGTCGAGAGTTTCACGCCTTGTAGGCGTGTAACTTCAAACGTTTGTGTAACACCTTGTGCACCGTAGACTTCGGTATCTTTAGTTGGCATGAAGCTTGTCTCACCGATTTCCTTGGTGACTGTGTGAAAGCAGTTTAAATGTTTTCCACCGTCCCATCGGAAACTGATGGTCTACCACTGCTCTTTCCCTTTTTCACGTTTCCAGTTTCCAAGAATTTTTTCATCCACGACTTAATTAACTTCACATCAGGTGGATTCTTTCCGTACTTTGTTCTGAACCTTCGCTGAACACTGACAGGAGATTTTGTTTCTGCAAGCCACACAACACATTGTGCCTTCTCTGTCACAGACGCCATCTTAACTGAACAGCTACTACAGCGCTCCTAGCGGCGAATGCGGTAGACGAGACACACCAGCACAGAAACTCTATGCGTGTAGGAGATCACCTGTAAAAAGAAAACGGATGTAAGATTCGTCATTAAAACATGAGAGCATACTGTTTTCAGGGTAAACATTTATGGACACCCTGTATGTAGCCGAAAACACATGAGGGGTTGTTATGAATACGCGTGATAAAGTACTCGGCATGAGTACATGCTATTATGGTCTATTTCGTCATGTGGGAGCGAGCTTATTGGGAACATGGGAAAGAAAAACCCATGTGACACACACACACACACACACATATATATATATATATATATATATATATATATATATATATATATATATATATATATATATAAGCAAACAACCACAAGGAAAAGGAAACACAAAGTCCGAGCGCTTTCGTGATATATTCACATTATCAAGGAGGAACAGAAAATATATATCACGAAAGCGCTCGGACTTTGTGTTTCCTTTTCCTTGTGGTTGTTTGCTTATTAATAAGGTCACGTGTTATTTTGTGATTCTAGTGCATATATATATATATATATATATATATATATATATATATATATATATATATAATATATATATATCGGGTGGCCACAAAAAAACTTTACTTAATTCAAAGTTTAATAACTGCAACAATTCAAAACTTATGCGATTGAGATTTTGCACAC
The DNA here is from genome assembly GCA_023014485.1 of Bathynomus jamesi. Taxonomy (NCBI): domain Eukaryota; kingdom Metazoa; phylum Arthropoda; class Malacostraca; order Isopoda; family Cirolanidae; genus Bathynomus; species Bathynomus jamesi. The sequence goes on from JAJOZX010012171.1 coordinate 36,979, forward strand.
ATTAACAGATGCTTATAATCTATAATTGCTGGAATTTTCAAATATGTAGGTTCTATAGTTTTGTTACAGTGAACAATTTAAAAGCATATGTCTAAAAATAGCATGCCTGGTGTGCATCTGACACGTACGTGCGCTAGCGTAGGCTAAACCTAATGTAGCGTAGTATGACACGCGCGCTGGCGTAGGCTAAACCTAATGTGAATTTGCTTTCTTTTATTTTTCCGCTAAAACCCCGCCAGCATGACGTTAAGTAAAAGTGATAAAGCCATCATAGAAGCATGTGTCAAGGAAAAAGGTTGGAATGGAAATAGGATTGTCCGAGAATTCCCCGCAAAGAACTGGACTCGTCAAAGTGTTTATAACTTAATAAGAAAGATGAAGGATACTGGATCAACAGCTAGAAAACCCGGCAGCGGCAGGCCCAAAAGTGTTTCAACAGAAGAAAATAAGGCTGCCGTGGAGGAACTGATTCAATCCCAGGAGAATACACCAGGAACTCATCGCTCCCAGAGACAGATTGCGTACGACCTTGGGATTTCTCGCTCCTCTGTACAAGGGATTGTAAAACGTTTGAAATTGAAGGCCAACAAGAGAATTCGAGTTTCTCGGCGTGATCAGAATGTAAGACAGCGTAGAAAGACCCGCTGTAAATCCCTATATGAACGCTACTCAGCTGAAGACATGCAAAAAGTTGTGTTTACAGACGAAAAGGATTTCACGTTGGAGGTGGCCAAAAACAGGCAAAATGACAGGGTTTATGGTTCAAGGAAAAAGGACATTCCTCCCTCCAGGCTTTATCATGAAACCTCACGATTCAGCAGAAAAGTAATGGTATCGGCGGGAATTTCATGGAAGGGGAAAACACGAATTCATTTTATTGCCACAAACGAAACTAAAGTTAACTCTGAGCGCTACATCAACCTGTTAGATAATGGGTTACTTCCTGATTGTCGTCAGCTGTATCCTGATGAGGCCTACATTTTCCAGCAAGATGGGGCACCCGCCCATACAAGCCGAGCGACCCAAAATCATCTAGAGCAAGAGACCCCTAATTTCATCAAAAAGGATGAATGGCCGCCTCAGTCTCCCGACTGTAATCCGATGGACTATTCAGTATGGGATTCCCTCATGGTGAAGGTTTACGGCAGCCAGAAAGACAAATTCACCGAAGATGAACTTAAGGAGAAAATCAGTAGAGCATGGGAGGATATCACCTTAGATGAGGTTCGAAAGTGCATCTCCTCGTGGAAGAAGCGATTGAGGGCAGTTTACCAACAGGGAGGTGGTCACATTGACCATTTGTTTAAGTAAATTTTGTTAAGTTCAAATTCATTTTCTTCGGCATGCTATTTTTAGACATATGCTTTTAAATTGTTCACTGTAACAAAACTATAGAACCTACATATTTGAAAATTCCAGCAATTATAGATTATAACTATCTGTTAATGTGTGCCAAAGCTCAATCGCATAAGTTTTGAATTGTTGCAGTTATTAAACTTTGAATTAAGTAAAGTTTTTTTGTGGCCACCCGATATATATATATATATATATATATATATATATATATATATATATATATATATATATATATATATATATATACAGTATATATCTGCGTTGCCATAATTTATAATGTCAATATTTATTATTCGATGGAAAAATAACGCTGGCTGTTCTTACTTTTTATTCTACTAGATTTACTCGGCATAAATTATAACAATTCTTGCAAAAACAATTAATGATACAAATTAATATCAGTAATGATAAAATGCAAGATAACAATTACAGAAAATTTGGTTGAGCAAAAGACACGAAATATATAAAATATATGACACGAAATTGCGAACAAAATAAATTAAAGGTAAGGACGCGCGGCCAGAGATGTACTGAAGAAGGAATGGTTTGCGAAGATGAAACAGCAAGAGCAATTTGAGCTGTTTTCAATGCAGATGCTCAGGGAAGACTTCTGAAGTGAGATGTTCATTATTTGGACTCTGTATTCCTGTTGTTCTGACGTCCTTTGTGAGAAACCTTTGAAGGTTTTATCAAGGAAGTGGTTAATGGCATATTTCTTTGATCTGAAGCTCCCCTTTCTTGTCCCCTTCAGACAAACGGTCATCACTATCAGTTCGCGATGACATGCAAAACTCTTCCGATATCTTTGGAAACGCACCAACAATACTGTTCTTGCAGCCGCTCTCTCTCTCTCTCTCTCTCTCTCTCTCTCTCTCTCTCTCTCTCATATATATATATATATATATATATATATATATATATATATATATATATATATATATATATATAATATATAAAGTGGTTCCTCGCTGTAAGCTGTCACCATTTACGTTATGCGAGAGTTCCACAATTCACCCGTATTATGGTCGATCGGACCATACTCATCGTTAGTAAAATTTTCAGAAAAGTTAAATTTGATTGTGTTTATTTAACCGAGTTTTTATAATTATATGGAATACAGTCAAAGGATAAAGTTCAAATGTCACAGATTTAATGAGGATAATGCTTTGAATAATTCGGTAGTAAGTGATAATATTCAGGAGCAATAAAACTATTTTGCCCCGCGTAAAGTTACCTTACACCAATTGTGCCTCACCCTGAAACCCCAAAAGACTTTAAAGTAGGCTGACCATATTTCCTTGAGACAAAAACGGGACATTGGGATGGCAAAAAAGGGACGGGGGTTATGTAATATTCTGTATTCATGAAAAAGTAAGTACATAAACATCTTGAGCTTACAATTATTCTTCAGTGACAGAACCCATACAAAAACCCATACAAAACGGTACTGTCCCGTTCAAAACGGTACGTATGGTCAGCCTACTTTAAAGGAAATGATTTTCGTACATTCTCATAAATGCCTCCTCGGCACTCCGTACTAACCAAATTCTCTCGTCTAGCCTCAATCCTTCTCTCTTATACATTCATCAAGGGGTAAAGGCTTTACATTGGTGGGAGTTATCATGAGTAGGGCGGATCGAAAATGAGGTTTTTAAACTTTTTTTCGAAATTCAAATATGGCTAGTGCGGAAAATATGTGGGTGCTATAAATAATGACTGTGCATAAATATTAGTCCTGCGAAATTATATCTTCAGGTGCCACAAAGCCGTCGAAAAAAGTGAAATATAATGATTTTCTTATATTCTGCATTAGTACAATAACTGAAACTTACTTGTTATTATTATATATTAAGTGTTCCAATTACCAAAATAGTTACTGAATTACGCAGCTCTTAGTTTATTTAGATCAATGTTCTTTTGATTAATGATCTAAATAATCCAGAACTCACCACGAGGAGGTGGCTGCGTGTCGAGCTCCACCCATGCCCTCCCAACCACCCATCCTTGCGCATGTTTTTTTCTATTAACGTTTTATTTAAACTTTATATTCAGCTTTACTTTCGAATGATGGCATTTTTTTACGTGACTGAAGTGTTGATCTTATGAAGCCATCTCGCGCGTTCAATCCAAATACTTTTGATGATGCTTCAGTCACTAATTTTACCATTCTTTCTACTACTTGTGTATGACAAGGGAATTTCTCGAATGGAGGGGTACTCTTGTTTTCTATGACTTCTTCAATCTCATTTTCTGTCAGGTGTCTTGTCACAGGTGGTTCAGTGACAATGCATTTTTGCCAATTAATTAAATCAGTATAATCAGTAGCTTCAAATTGAATAACAGGTACTGTGAAACGCCTCACAACTTTTTCCTTGTTTGTTTGCCTTGCTTTCTTTATTCGCCTCCACGCTAATTCTCTTATGGCGCTGCGGTCATCATGAATCATTGATGCTAGAATATTTTCAGGATTTGCAAAAAATGCATTTCTTTGTATGACAGGGTTTATAATATCCTTTACTTCGTCATTCAGTGTTCTTGTTAGTTCAATAGTTTTGAAAACATGTTTTGAGCCATTGACAAAAGACGTACTTTGCTTAATAGAAAACCACATTGGGATGTAGACCTTCATTATAAAAAAGCAATGTTCATGAGGTTCTCAGATGGACTTACAGTTGAAACGTATAGACGAAGCAAACGATTTGCTGTAGTCAGCCATCGTGAATGTGCCATTTTGCCGGACTACGATGAGCAAGATCTGGAGAGCAATATCCCTTTGTTATGGCCTGATGAATATCAATTAGATATTTTTGGTCGGTGCTAAGATCTTCACAGTCTACAGTTGGTTCCTCAGCATCAATCCTTTCAAACTCGACAATAGGAAGACTCTCACAGTTCTCTAATTCCCTGCCAATAGGACCGGTGAATCCGCGGGGGCCAGATGTTTTTCCATCCAGCTTTGCAACTAAATGGCGTAATGGCAATTCATTGGCATGGAGCTGGCACACTAAATGTTGAACTGGCTTCTTCAGCTTCAATTCTATAAGCCTTATAACGCCTCCCTTTTCTCCAGTGTTGACTGCTGCACCATCGCATCCAATGGCAACAAGGTTTTCCAGGTTCATGTCATTATTTCCAATATACTCAAACATTCCTTTACATATTTCTTCAGCTGATCCAGAATTCACAGAATAATGGCCCAAATAATCTGAACCAGGTTCTCTCACTAAAGTGATATGTTCTTCTGTTACCTTCTTCTGATATACTTTGGACTCTTTTTTTTCTTGGAAGAGTGTAGAATCTTTTCGACCATCAAAATAGATTCCTCTGATTGGGACCTGATTTTGATCTTTCATAATTTCTGATCTCTTCTTTTGTCTTTCTCTTCTGATTTTACTCCTATCCACTACTTCAGATGTATTGTCAATAGAAACTTCTCCAATATCTTGCAATACTGCACTAACAATGAATGCTGCAGCTCGATCTGAAACTGCAGTCCTGTCACAAGCAGTAGCCACTGAAGGTAGATTTGTAGTTTTCCTTTTCTTGAATAATTATAATTGTTCTTCAGGTTGTTCGAGCTTTCTCTTCGAGCTAACTGGCTCTGGAAATGTATCGTCTGATATTTCGCCAGATTCACTTTCACTATTTGATGTCGATGATGATAATTCAACATTTGTATCCTGCAATTTCTCCTGTGAAGATTCTTTGGTGAGCCTCACAGCTTCTTTTTGCTTTCTTAGCAACGTAGATGCTTTTTTCTTTGAGAGTGTAATATCTACTCTATCAATAAACAGTTTTCTTTCACTCCTTTGATCTAAGAGGAACGTCACTTCTTCCTTTGGAACCGTTTTTTTCTTTGGGACAAGAACATTGTGTTAGTACTTTGCACTTGCACGCTGCAATGTCAAAAAGTTTCGTGTGTGCTTCTTTTTTGAACATATCAATCTTTGCTTTGTAAGCTTCAGAATTTTTTCTGCTTTGGTATGGCTTCATAATGACACGATACTTTTCGTGGTAGCTTCTGAACATTGTTTCAATTCGCCTGTCTGACAGAATTGGGACGGAAGCACTTTCCCAAATTGTTTTCAATTTATCAACAACTTGTTCTAATATTTGAGATATTGAAGGATCTTTATTAGTATTCTGTTTCAAATCGTTTCTTACAAACAAGTAATATTTAAAAACTCCTTCGTATGTAGGAAGATTCCTGTGCCACAAATCTTCCCCATACCAAACATGGAGCACTCAGTTGAGGCCCTGGTTGATTTTGCACAAACTCGAGACATTTTGAAAGTATACAAATCTGAAAAAGAAAGAGCTAATATCAATTATACGTTAATTTCAGTTAATAGTACATGGCAACTTAGGGCAACACAATACAGAAATGCAAAATATATAAGAAATATAGTTTAGACTATCTGAGTAACGCCAACAACAGAACACCCACCTGCTACGAGAGCGACAGCTACACTGAACCGAGGTACTCACGTGACAGCTGAGTGAGCTGACTATAGAAAACTGTTTTTAGAGAATAGAAACTTTTTTTAAAGGTTGACTGAGCTATTTTTATACAAGTGTGAATAAATTCTTGTCTATTGTGCATCGTGGACTCTTCTGTAATTATTGGTTAAAATCTGCTTTTTTCAATTTTTTTCATATTGAGGTCATTGTGGCACCTGAAGATATTAATGTTATGATTTTAAATTTATACCAGCTTATTTCCTCACTACTCCACACATTTTCCACACTAGCCAATTTGAAAATTCGAAAAATGAGTTTTTCACTCCGCCCTAATCATGAGTATAGGCGATGCCTCAGTTTAATAAATAAAAATTCAGATTCTATTTGTATTTGTCTCTATTATATATACTGCATATATATATATATTATATATATATATATATATATATATATATATATATATATATATATATATATATATATATATATATATATAATATATATATATATATGATACAGACAGACCGTGCATGGAACAAGGAACTCTTCTGGGAAAAATTAAATCCACTATAGTCCGAATAAGTAATGGTAAATGACAAACACTATAGTTTTTCTTTTTCATAATGTTAGCCCGACGTGGGCAACGGGTCACTCGCAAGAGGCCCCAAAAATATAGCTTCTCTCACCAGCTATCTGCAGATAGCTGGTGAGGGAAGCTATATTTTTAGGGCCTCTTTGCGAGTGACCCGTTGCTCACGTCGGGCTAAAAGCGAAAGTATTGTATTGCGATTTACCAGATTTTCATCCTACAGAAGTGAAAGTCCCTCTGATTGTGTTCGTGTCGAATTAGACTCCATTTTACTTCCTCTCAAATTTCCACGTCCTTAATCCATTTCCTTTTAAACAAAATTTAAAAGAATTTACTCTTTCAATAAAAGAAAACTTCTTTTTGAGGTTTTAAGGTTTTTTATTTTTCATTTATGGATTATGTTACTAAAATTAAACCGTTCAGTTTTCTCTCAGGTTTCTGCGCCATCACATATGGGACAGGTCATAGCATTACCCTCTGACCAAATTCTCTCCAGCCAACATGATCACTTTGACACTTCAAAAAAAGAATTCGGTCGAAAGGGAATGACGATGACAGTTTAAACGTTTATGAAAATAAAGAGGAAACATCATGCAGTCAGATAACCTCTCTCTCTCTCTCTCTCTCTCTCTCTCTCTCTCTCTCTCTTTTATGTCCGAGTACGCAGCATCCATGGTCAATTGTTATTTGGGTATACCTTTAAGGGGTATCCGGAAAAATCATCGCCCACAATTCACCGTCCACAATTCATCGCCCACAAATCATCGCTCAGGATAATTCATCGCCCACAATTCACCGTCCACAATTCATCGCCCAGAAGAACAGATTGCTGCCCATCATCCAAATATTTGGAAATTTCTGGAGTGTTTTAAGAAAGAACAAACTTTAAGTGAAATCAGAATTGAACAGTACATAGGTGACCACAAACCTCAAAAGAAAAAAAGAAAATATCGCAATTGTGCGATTCAGAGCATTGTATTGTCGAATATATAAGAGGGATAACTCATAATATTTCATATTAGAATGTGTTTTAGACAAAATAAAACGGAAAATGCCTGGTTAGGTCAACTGAATGCCCGGTTAAGTTAATTGAATGCCCGGTTAGGTCAACTGTACGCCCTTGATGATTGGTTAGGTTAAGCTGTGATATTTTTGTTAGTTTAAACGAAAATGACGAGAGCAAAAATACATAATAAACTGTTTGGTAGTCCCGATAAAACGTAAGTACCAAAATCAACTTTTTTGTAAACAAAGGTTCGTTGAAAGATCAAGAGAGATAGGCTTACACCTAAATACCTTTGAAAAAAGTAACCACGATAATAGACATAATTTTCGCAAATACTTTTTATTGAGTATCGTTTTAATAAATAAATATTTGACACATTTCTTTATTGGGGTTTTAGCAAATAAATATTGTTTCAAACATTTTCTTATTCATTCTTATTTTGTTGTGGTGAATATATATATATATATATATATATATACACAAACTCAGAATGGTCCCCTGAGAAACTTATATGTTAAACACAGACCATGCATGGAACAAGGAACTCTTCTGGGAAAATTAAATCCACTATAGTCCGAATAAGTAATGGTAAATGACAAATACCATAGTTTTTCTTTTTCATGATGCTAGCCCGACGTGAGCAACGAGTCTCTCGCAAAGAGGTCCCATAAATATAGCTTCCCTCACCAGCTATCTGCAAAGCAGACAGCTTTGCAGATAGCTGGTGAGGGAAGCTATATTTATGGGACCTCTTTGCGAGAGACTCGTTGCTCACGTCGGGCTAGCATCATGAAAAAGAAAAACTATGGTATTTGTCATTTACCATTACTTATTCGGACTATAGTGGATTTAATTTTCCCAGAAGAGTTCCTTGTTCCATGCACGGTCTGTGTTTAACATATATATATATATATATATATATATATATATATATATATATATATATATATATATATATATATATATATATAAATATATATATGTACAGCATGTTCAGTAAATTGTATGGGCGATGAATTGTGTTGCGGTGAAATGTATGAGCGATGAATTGTGGGCAGTGAATTGTGGGCGGTGAATTGTGGGCGATTAACTTTCCTAGACCCCCCTTTAAGGTGTCCTCATAGGCTTGATTTGGTGGTCATGTAATACGTTATTCATTGTGAAAAGAGTTGATGAAGACGTTTTAAGTCTCTCTTTTATCAAAACTCACGAGGTTGAAGGACAAGATTCGTTCATTCATCAGTCTAGTTTCCGAACGAACAATTTCCGCTTCTGTCTTTCATTTCCTTCTTTCCGCCGTTCGTTCTTTATAAAACAATGTGAGAGGCGCGTTCTCTCCTCAGTCAAATGATTCATTGGTAAAATTGGGGGATTTATAAGGTGAGATTATTTAAAAAGATTATTCAGATTATGATAAGGAATATTTCATGTGAAAGAAGTCTAACTTTGCACGTTTTGTTGTATACATTGGTATAATTTTATTTTTTTTACTAATTCAGAACAATTAGTTTACAAAATACAAAAAAAAAATGGCAGCTTATTCCATTCGTTTCCTCGTACGATCATCTTTCGACTTCTTGTCCATTTTTCCATTGTAAGATATTTACATTATTCAGTCAAAGGTTTCATGCAGAATTTTATTCTTGCGTTAATTAACTTTCTTTTTTATGGTCTAATTAATTAGGTAATTAATTAACATAAAACTGAGTCGAAAACAAGTGAAAATTAAGTCTACAAATATCTGGTATTTGTAGACTGTAGAAATCAATCTTGAAGGCCAAAAAAATTTATGATTTCACAGGAAGCGTCTTTAATGGAGAAGTGAATCTTCTTCCGTCAGAAGAGAAACGTTTGAGATTTACTGAGATCCCAGTCTTGGTTTTCATTATTTTATTTCGTTCCCTCGCATGAAGACTCGATTAAATGTAGAGAAAGAGTCCGTTTGGATCTTTTCCAGTCATTCAATCATCATTTGGACCAATTTCTTTCTTTATTTCCGAATAAAATTTATCTCTAAAACTGTTAGACGCCTAGCAACGAGCCCACAACCATTTGATTCATAGTTTGTGCTTTGAAAGTAATTAAATTGTAGCTTTGAAGATCTTTAAAATAAATGGATAGTTCTGTGTTGGAAAGATCAAAGAAGCAATGAACAACAAAACAAGAATAATCTAGTTAATTTATATATTTTTAGACATGGGCGTCCGGAGAGGGGGGCAAGAGGGGGCAGTTGCCCTCCCTTGGAAATTTGTGTTTGCCCATGCAACGACTTCTATAATTCTACTGCAGCTCAGTCAGTGTTTCCACATTCAAGGAAATGTCGTTTACTTTACCTTTACTTTACCGAAGTGCCGTGTCGTTGAACTTAGAAGTGTTAAATAAACTATACTGAAAGATATAGTAATGGAATTATTTGCAAAGATCATTATATTGAGTGTTTTATTTTTTTTTTTTCTCGAAAACCTTTTGGTCAATTTCACTGAAACTTACACGATTATAGTTAATCATAGTATCATATAACATATAAAAAATGGACTTGACTGGTAGAAAAAAAAATGCACTGCGACCACTATGAGTGAAAACCGTCATCTCCCCTTATCATAGCCTGCTTTCGGTGCTAAATTTATGTACTTACCTAGTATTACTAAGTACATAAATTTAGCACCGAAAGCAGCTATGATAAAGGGAGATGACGGTTTTTACTCGTAGTGGTTGCAGTGCATTTTTTTTCTACCTAATAAAGAACTAATAAGAACTAAGAACTAATAAGTTAGTTTTGCCCCCCCTTGCGAAAAATCCTGCGGACGCCCCTGTTTTTAGATTAATTAGGCTTATAATTATTAACATAACTTTCTAAAAATCTTTACGACCTTCATTTAACATTATTTAATTTTAAAACAATACACCGTTTATTGTTTTATATAATTTTTCATTTTGATGTTTGTAATATAATTTAATAATTATAAATATAAGATAATAAGTAAAGAATAATTTATAAGTCTTTGGTTGCTACTTGCTAAGAAGATTAACTGCGTGATGGAAAGTCGTGAGAAAAGGATAGCTAAAAGAGGGAAGTATATACAGTCAGTTCAAAACGTGGCGAAACTCTATGTTTCCTAATGATAAATATTGTTCTGAACTCTTGTACTGTAGAATACTGCACAACCTTTTTCTACAATGATTTATTTCATATTTCTCTAATTCTAAATAGCTATTGTAAAATAAAGAATAAAACAGAAATAACTGCAGCTACTTTTGGTTATTGAAATAATAATAATAATAATAATAATAATAATAAATAACCAAATATGTTAAAATTTGGTCTAATAAGACAGTTCGTTAACCCATTAACGGCCATTGTCTTATTTGGGAACATATTTTAACAATACAATTTAATGATGGAATTGCAGAATTCTGGATTTACTAACAATATAAAATATAGTAGAATTTTGACATAGATGAAAAACATAAGTTAGTGTTTGATAAGTATGATCTAAATTCTAAGTAGCTCTCAGGTAAATCTAGACAGAATACGTGACTTTCTGCACGTAACTTCCGAACAGATCTCAACATGTTCCTACTGGAACACGTGACGATTATGAAAATGAAAATGAAAAGGTTTATTGGCAAACTATAGTCCATATGACAATATTATTAATACAATGACAGTTCATATACTAAGGATAGAAATATATACAACTGATTAGAAATAATACTGTAATGTCGAGAGTTAAATGGAGCTACAGACAGACGTTTTCATACCAAGGATTCCATAGCTTAGAGGACAAACGGCAGGACTCATGGACAGCTTGGATAATCGGGTTGGTTGATTTTTTAATTCTTTGCATTAGGCTGTATTGAGCACGTCTTGTTACCTCCGGGAAGCTCGGGACATTGCGGGTAGCAAACATTTGTGGAGCTGAGCATCTCGGGGGTAATTTATGTAAGAGTCTAAAAGACCTGTTGTACAGCAAATATAGGGTTCTGCCAGAACCCTTTTATAATTCATCCACAGTTGCTGTCCGTATATATTACTGCAGAAAGTACGAAAGAGAGTGTCTTTAGCTTCACTTGTACAGAATCGAAAGTTCCTTATGGTCATATTCGCTTTAGCACAAAGGCTTCGAGATTGTTTTCTTATATCCGAGTCATCACTCAAGGAGCTGGTAATAGTTTGACCCAAATACTTAAACTCTTGTACTTCCTCAATTACTTCACCTTTCATTTTAAACCTTATATCAGCTGGCTCATTACAGCTTTTACGATGAAGTTGCATAACCTTAGTTTTTGTAACATTAAAAAGAATATCATGTTTCTGCGAATACACTTCGCAGACTTTTAGTAGCCGATCCAGACCTTTAACAGAGGGACTTATTAACACCATATCATCGGCATAAACTACAGTAAGTTATTTATCCTTGTGTTATCTATACAACATCCCACTGTTGCCTCATTAAGTGAAGCAATTAATCCGTCAATATACACATTAAAGAGCATAGGGGAGAGCAAGGAGCCTTATCTCACCCCGCAAGAGGAGCCAAAACACTCGGATCGAACATTGCCCCACCTAACGGTGAAAGATTGGTGGGAATACCAAAATTTCAATACGTTTAATATGTACATGGGAACCTTCCTGTCTTCTAGTTTCTCAAATAAAATATTGTGGTTCACCCTACCATATGCCTTACTTATATCTAGGAAACAGCTATAAATAGTTGAATTACTGTCAATGTATTTAGATATTGTTTTTTTAAGTACATAGATACACAGGCCAGTTGAGTGGGACCTTTTAAAGCCAAACTGATTAGGAGATGCCCATAGGAAATCATTTAATCGGAGTAACAAGAGTTTTTCTAGTAGTTTCGAGAAGCAGGAAGCGACAGCAATAGGCCTGTAATTATTGCTGGACAGAATGTCACCGTACTTATTTTTTACCAGGGTTAAGATATATACCCTCATGAACTCTGCAGGGATAGAGCTATGAGCAAGCATGGCTGATAGGAGCAATGATATACGCAGACATACACGTCATTGGCATATTTTAAGTGCTCATTCGATAAGACATCTACCCCTGACGCAGAACCAGTCTTTAACTCTTTAATGAGCGTGTTTCTTTCACGCATTTTTAAACTACAAATATGACTTTCACTGTTATTATGAAACTCCACAAAGTTTTAATATTTTAATCTTATGTTCGTTCAAAGAATGAATTAAATTACACTTAATTAATAAAGTGGAATAGACCTTGATCGGAAATGAAATAGTCTTACGGAAACAGGAACATGGCCTAGGGCCTGAACGATTTCCCCTTTTAACGCCTTAGGGAAGAATTAAATTAACTTTACTGGCCTAAGTTCATCTTAAAAGTAGATCCCATTTCCCAAGGGCTGGGTGAAAATATTAAACTAAAAAAAATAATAAAGGGAACCTAAATAAGACATTCTCATCTGACTCATTGTCACAGCTCTCTCTCTTTCTATCTCTCTGATGGACTGTCCTCGACTTCTCTCCAGTCTTCTTGCATACCTTCTTTCTCACTCCAGACTCGAGATTTCAGGCTAACTAACGAAAATATAACGACCAATCGTCAAGGGCGACCAGTTGACCTAACGACTGGTTAGGTTAGATCGTGATATTTTCCAAGGCTGGGGGCACTGATCTTCAGGTGATTCAAACAATTTAAATACATCATACTAGGAGTTTCACAAATTCCTAACTGTTTTATATTATTTAACTAACTTATTTAACCTGTTGACAATATTAAATTATTTTTTATTTTATTTCAAGTATTATTTGTACACGTAGACTATTTACGAATACGTGATTGGATGAAATAGAGGTGTGGCATCGCGTAACTGGTATTCTTACATCCCATTGGTTAAATATAATCACTAGTAATAATCTAAAGGATCGAATTGTTAGAGTTCATATTCTGCATGATTTCCTTCTTTCTGATCATAGACCATTAGAAATATTAATTAACTTTACTAATTTATGCGCAACACGACATAACAAGAACCCAATAGGTAAGAATAATCGCGTCGATTGGTATAATGTTAGTATGCAACAGAGAATAGAATACAAAAACAGAACAAGTCACCTCTTTAATAATTTAGAAATTTTGCACCTTGCCTGTAGTAATCCTTGCTCAAATGATTCTCACTGTAAACTCATAGATAGGTATTATAGTAAGATAATATCCTGTTAAGAGAAGCAGGAAGCCCCCTGATTAAATCTCACAACTATCATACTAAGATTATTCCTGGATGGAATGATTTTATTGCCTCCCTGAAGAGGGAATCGAAAGACGACTATGATTTGTGGTGCGTTCATGGTAGACCCAGATTAGGACCAGTATACATGAATATGTGTAGAAGTAGTGGTCAGTATAAGGCGGCCATAAGGCGACGTAAACAGGAAGAAGAGTCCATTCGAGCATCAAAAGCCTGTGAAGCTCGCATAAATAACGATAATAACAAATTTTGGAAATTTGTTAAGAATCAAACGGGTGTCAAAACTGTCCTCCCTTCGACAATCGATGGGGTGTCGTGGGAGGATGAAATTGCAAAGCTGTGGAAAAACCACTACGCTAACATTCTTAACAGTGTGAGTAGGGATAATCTTAAGATAGATTGCAGCGAAACGACTGTGGGAGGGACAAGGGAGAATACTTTGATATCATTTTCTGAAGTAACGAGGTTAATTAATATAAAGTAAGGAGAAAACGTTGAATAGTTAAAATAGATTTATTTAGCTGGAATAAGTAATATGGTGTCCCACTTATGACCTTTTTTTTTCAGATCCATTGAACATACCTTTTTTCCTGTTAGAAATGGTTCACTTTTACTAAATATATCAAGAAAAGATTCAGTTTAACAATTTTGGGGTCCCCGACCCACCCCCGAAAATGGGCCCCCCCTGAAAATGCTAGAAATACCCATTTTTTGTATTGTAATCAACCTATTGTGTTCCACTTATGGCTTTTTTTTCAGATTTATTGAACATAGCTTTTTACCTATTAGAAATGGTCCACTTATACTAAATATATCAGAAAAAGATTCAATTTCAATATGTTATGGGTTAAGGTACAGTAAAAGGAATTTGATCAGGTTAGTGGGGCTCAAATTCTCAACTAAGAAAGGGACTTTTTTATTTTAGCTAAGAAAGGCGCAATAGCAAGAGTTTATTGTGGAAAACATTTTGAATGGTTTGAAAAAAGCTCAAACAATTTGGGAAAAGGCTGGCATTCCATCAAAGGATGTCGTAAGACATAAAACCCCACGAACCATGCTACTAAACTTGATAAAATTAATGAAACAGTAATAAAGAGCAAAAAAGCTAAATGCTATGAAACCAAAAAACGAAGTTACTTGGGTCAGTCGAATGATCTGTTTGATATTTCTACACAAAACGTATTTCATGAGATCAGAACGGATTCCCTAAGAACTCAGGAACAAATTAAAGAGGACATAAATTTCCTAGAAGACCAAAGAGGGGAGAGGAAGATGTGTCTTGGCCCTTTAGATAAAGCTTATGTTTCAAAAGTGCAAAGGAAAGAAGTAAGATTCGATGAAGAAAAAATGCGACAACTGAAAGGAACTGAACGAAAAGCATTGGAAAAGAGATCAGGCAATCCAACCATCACTGAGAGTGATGACATAGATAATTCTTCGGGTGAAGAATATTCTCCAGAACCCCAGCCAGGCCCATCAAAACCAAGACCAAGTAGTTTGCTTCAATCAACACTAGTATCAAACACAGCAGATCGTCTTGGACTCTCCATAAGGCAACGTACAGTTTTTGCATCAGTTGTCGCCGCAGAGTGTGGCAAAAACAGAAGAAATGAGCATATCCAAAACTACTTCAGCTCGAGCAGCTACAATATCAAGAAAAAGAACGTGGCAGGACAGCCAAGGTGATTTCATTCCTCCCCAGTATGTTCTGATCCATTTGGATAGTAAAATGATCTGTAATTTATCAGGTGGAAAGGAGGAAAGATTGGCAATACTAAAGGGTGTTCGGAAAGTCACTGTGCACTTATATTTATTTAATAGCATACAATAGTATAACATTGCATATATGATAGAGGTTATGGATGGGACCATCAGAACTTATAAAAGGTGTTGAAAACTAAAAATAATAATAAAATAAAAAATAATATAAAAACTATAAATATAAAAATATAAAAATATAAAAAAACATTAATTATATAAGTGCACAGTGACTTTCCGAACACCCTGTAGTTACTGGGGAAAATTATTTCGAGAAATTACTCTCCGTAGCAAAAATCAAAGACTACCGGATCAGCTCAAGCAACAAGCGTGTTTGAAACCATCTCAGAATGGAAGCTAGAAGACAATGTGTATGGGCTAGTACTTGATACAACTGCCTCAAACACCGGATGGAAAAAAGATGCATGCCAAAAGGTGGAAGAACTTCTTGGAAAACAATTACTGTGGATGGCATGCCGTCATCATATTTTTGAGAGGATTTTGGCTACTGTCTACATCAGAATATTTGGCAAAACTATCATAATTCATCTGAAAATGAAGCCTTCAAGAACTTTAGAGAAAGTGTTTGGAAAAATATGACACTAAACTGCCTCACAGACACCTTGAAATAAAAGATAGGTATTTAAGAAATATGAGAGAATCCAGCATCAGTTTCATGAATGATATTCTTAACCAAAAGAGTTCCCTTCCTCGCGATGACTATAAAGAATTTGCGGAGACAATTCTCCTTATTCTGAATGAAGTGCCTTCCAGAGGAATTCATTGGATTAAGCCAGGAGCCTTCCATCATACAAGATGGATGGCTTCAATCCTTTACACCAATAAAATGTATGCCTTCTCTCACCAAGCTGGCTACGATGATGTCACTATTTAAAAACTTGAAATATTTTGTCAGTTTACATCCCTTTTTTATGGAAAATATTGGTTGTCCTGTACTAAATCATCCGACGCTCCTGTAAATGATCTTAGATTCTACAATGAATTGATAAAATACAAAAAAATAGACAGTGAGGTTGCCAAATCTGCCCTATCCATTTTTCGAGACATTATTGGTACCTGACTGAAGAGCTCGTCCCCATGGCTTTGTTTGGCTCTGTTAATAATGAAGAAAAGGTTAAGATAGCCAAAGAATTAACAAAATATGATCTTCCTCAAGAGTTCACACCAGGTCAGCCTATCTTCTCTATTCTGAAGCAGGGTGTCAGACTTCATCGCCTCATAGGTCCAAGATCTTGATACCTATTCAGACTTCTCAACTCACCTAGGATATGGATTAAAAAACCCATATCATTATGGGAAGAAGATGACGATTTTAAAAGAATGAGGGGCCTTATTTCGTCTGCCAAAGTAATAAATGACACGGCAGAGCGTGGCGTCAAGCTCATGCAAGATTTTCATGGGCATTGTAAGGATGAAAGTGAGTTTCAACAACTTTTGCAGGTCGTTGAACAAAATAGACATGCAATCCCAAACATGACGAAGAAAAATTTGGTCACTGCTTTGAGGTTAAAATGTAACTAAGATTATTTGTCTTTGTTTTTTATTTTAAGCTTTGTTTCAAGCGAATAAAAGTTTGTTCATTGCTTTAAGTGCAAAAGGTTCCTAACATTACTTTCTTTT
The DNA here is from genome assembly GCA_023014485.1 of Bathynomus jamesi. Lineage (NCBI taxonomy): Eukaryota > Metazoa > Arthropoda > Malacostraca > Isopoda > Cirolanidae > Bathynomus > Bathynomus jamesi. Next base: position 54,023 of record JAJOZX010012171.1, read on the forward strand.
GTTTTAACCTTTCTTTTCTTATGTTATTGGTAAAGATCTTTTTTGTTAGTTTTGAGAAATAAATAAAAGAAACGATAGGGCTTTGTTAACATTGTCAAAAGCTTAAAGTATTTTAATTTATATAATTTTAATCTGATGTAACCAAGTTGTTCCCACTTCGATTCGATAAAATTAATAAAGTTCTTACTCGTCTTATCCTTTCGAGGCCCATCGCCGCAGAGCTGCATTGGGATGATGCTCTAACGGGGGGCGGTAACATCCTACTACTGTTTCTTGTTCCTTACTGAATAAAGCTTCGAATTACCTTTCTTTTGATATCAAATATGTTGATATTCGACAAAAATCTTGTTCATTTAGGTTGATTACAATACAAAAAATGAGTATTTCTAGCATTTTCATGGTGGCCCATTTTCGGGGGTGGGTCGGGGACCCCAAAATTGTTAAATTTAATCTTTTTTTTATATAATTAGTAAAGGTGAACCATTTCTAACTGGAAAAAAGGTATGTTCAATGGATCTGTAAAAAAAGGTCATAAGTGGGACACCCTAGTGATGCAACGAAAAACATCGTGTCCGAACTACCAGCCGTGCATTAATTAGGTTTCATGAAGTAATGCAGTAAATAGGTGTATTTGTGAACTTAAGGTGGGTGGTAATACAGATTGTTCGTGAAAAGCACCTCAAGATATCGTTATCATTCACCCACGAACAAAACAGCCACCACCGACCAACAACACTCGGGGTCAACATGACAATAAAATATCCAATACTGAATTTTTTTATTTTGATATATTTAAGTGGATTTAAGATATTTGTTTCTATATATGGGTGTAATTAAATTGCTTAATTTTAGGAATCTACTAGTTAGATATAATCATAAACATTTTATAAATTTCTATAAGAGACTTAAAACTGAAGGGAACTTACAGACTTGGACATATACCTACAGTGAAAGTTTAATACAAGGAATAATGAAACAATATTAATATGACTGAAAAGTAATGGGAGAAATTATTACAAGGATAATGAGAATCATAGTGATGGCAATTGTAATTAAGTAATAATAAGAATAATAAAGAAAGGAGTGCCTTCAGTAACTTTGGCATCTGACTGATTTTAATTCATTCGGTACGAGTATATTGTTCCTTAATTATAACGCTAAATAAGTGTAAGAACTTCTACTACATTGAAGAGTATAGTTTGCCTTTGAGATATATCCACTCTCCTTATACCTTGTTTGATGTTCGTGCCGTATCTGATTGGTCATTATATTCTCGATTAATATAATCGGGACAAATTGCTTTGTAACTCTGAACATTAGGGAGCACATCTGTACTTTAAATATGTCTTTAAATTTTAATATACGCGGTTCCTTAAAGATTTCTGACGTATGAACATAATAATCAATCTTATTTATTTTTCTAATAATCCACTTTTGGTTTATGATTAAATGGTTAATGATGTAATTATATGTACTTCCATATGCAGTAATGTTGTATGTGAGATGTGGCTAGACTAGAGAAAAGTATAGCGTTTTAAGTGTATTTGTGGGAAGGAAATATAATTTTGTTAATATAAACGAGAATTTCAATAGTTTATGATCTACATTTACAGTACGTTGACAAGAGAATAGTTTTTCATCAAACACAACTAATAATAATTTTCCTTTAGTGACACGCAATAACGTGTAGAAGTCGATAATAATATTGTCGTCTGGTATTAATTTCTTTTTTGTGATTAGCAGGAAGTTTGTTTTATTTTTATTTAAAGATAATTGATTGGCTTTCACCCAGTCACATACTATCGCGTCTGTTTACTATTTCGTTTAGGGAAGTGGAAATCGCAGTTTGAGTATATTAGTCAGTGAGGTGTCACCCGTATATTGAAAGTCTTTCTGTTATGAAAGTTGTGAAAGTCATTTATTTATATAGATAAAAAATAGTAGCGGACCCAAAATGCTTCCTTGTGAAACTCCATGTGTAATTTTTAGTTCGATGGTGATAAAGTTATTTTGTTTGGTGTATTAACCTCTGTTGCGCTGGTATGATTCTAACCAATTTAATGCAACATTCCTTATGCCATAATGAGATACGTTATTATTCACTAATAAGTATATCGTGGGAGATAGTATCAAAGGATTTTGATAGGTCCATAAGCAAGAAAACAGAAGACTCTTTATTATTAAGGTTTTATATAATTAAATTTAAAATAAAAAATTCAAATTCAAATTAAAAAATCTTTATTCAGAAAAGAATACAAGTGGCAAATTATGCAATTTTTAGATATTTCATATGACATTAATATATTCACAGTACTCTATTCAGAATATGGCGTTGGAAGCATAGATGCTTTTCAGTCAAAATTAATGGCATTTAGTTTATTTATTACATAAAAATGTGAAAGTGGCAAGTGATAGTAATGTGGTGAAATTTCTTTAATTCTCTGTTTACTCTTCTCTTCGTTTATTACCACTCTTTCTCCTTATTTACTCGATTTCTCTGTATTTTATAAACGGGGAGACGGGATAGCGTGGCCGCCATTGAAACTTAGAACAAACAAAGCGAAGGAGGAGAGAAATCACAAATGATTATTATCACTGTTTTCTAATTTTTATTTAGGTTGAAACAATGAACAGGGCGGGGGAAAGCGAGTGCATTTATAATTTACTGTTTTGGTCGTGGAGAAAGCTTTTAGTTAACTTTAAATAAAAATTTCATCTTAATTAGACAAAACGCACTTTCTTATACGCCACTGGGTCCGAGACTAGCTCGGGGTCTATGTCTCGAAAATTTCCAACCTCTCTCTAACGGTTGGTAACTAATGATTTATATTTCAAATATGATAATTACATTTTACACATGCTAATTTCATATAATTTTAATCAGTTTATTATAATCTAAAAAACATTATTAAATTTGTTATTCAACATTGTTATATGTTTATAATAAAAAAACAATACACGACACTCGCCTCATGTCCTTGAAAATAAGTTTTTAATAGGTAAACTTATTTATTTGATTTATTTTCTTTTAACAAATTTATTTAATTGTAATAATAATAATAATAATAATAATAATAAATACAATACAAAGTTTAAAAAATGTTACATAATTTTAAATTAAATGATTTATTGTAAATTTAGTAGAAAATAAATGATGCTTAATAAAAAAATATAAAAAAGAATAAATTATGAAATGAAAAGTGTTTAATGAAATTACTGTAGCATATTTTCAATAGTTGAATATAAAATGGGAACTTCATTACTACGCCGCCATAATACTACGGTAAAAATGGCAATAGTGAACTTATACATCAGTAGGAGCTAATGAAGTGCTTTTTTAGCGATTCGCGAAATACATTTAGCGATGAAGCCTGCCTGATATGCAGGGGAATTGCATTCCATACATTTGCTCCTTTGAAAGAGAGTGCACGTCCTGCAGTTTCTGTTGTATAGTTAATTTGTGTGTAAAATGCCTGTGCAGTCTGGTGTTATAACAATGTTGTATTTGATGTGAGTGTGATTGTTCTTTGAATGAGTGATGTACGTTGGTTTTTATTGATAACTTTGAACATATTAACAGCAACACTGAATACGTCTAATACAGCTAAGATCGCGTTGCATGTTTTATGGCCCTCCCTAAAACCAAACTGATACTTGGTTTTCGAAATAATTTTGCTGCGTGTACAATAATTTAGGGTGGATCACTTTTCACTTTTTTGAAACATTATAGCTGGTCAACGTTTTTCCAATGATTTGGTTCAGTGGAAGTACACTGACACCACTTTTACCAAAATCGATCAATATTTAGGGGTCGCGCATCGACCTTGAAAATTTCAATTTTGGAAATTTGGCCAAATTGACAATTTTTTACTGAATAAAGATAAATCATCAAATGACCATATTTTCTGAATCCTCTCAGTGAAAGAAATCCTCTCAGATACTTACCAAGTTGATCGGAGAAGTGGTTTAGAAGTTACACTCACCTAGAAATAACATTAAAATTTAAAATACCGTATTTGTCCCCGTTATGGACGTAATCATAGCATCAGTAGCTGGCGCATCCTAAAATCCCAATTACACACACACGCTATGTCTATGACCAATATTTTTACTAATCACAGTTTGCTTTTTACAGATCAACTGTGTCAATTGATTCTTGTTTGATAAGTCTAGACTTTAGTACAATGGATAAACTGTTAACAACCAGGAGTGGGAAGACTCTGAAAGTTACTTATTCTGGAAAAGAGAAAGCAGCAACAATAGCACCACCTTCTCTAAGGTCAGCCATGGACGTCTTCTTAATTGGTCAGCCATCTTCCTCGATCGGTGGTGCCAAATTGCCAACCACCCATCAAGTTCTCCAGTACTTCTTCTATGCCAAGCAGGAAACTACTGACAGGAAGGCCGCCGTAAAAGACACGGTGGCCAATGTTCTGGCATTTTGGAACATGGCACGTATAAAGACGATCACGAGGCGTAACTGCGAAAGAAAACTGGAGTTAACTGTGGGAAGAGTGGCGCTCGCTGCAGAAGAGCAAGATGAGAGACAGTGACGCGGGAAAAGGCAGGGAGAAGTTTTCAGAAAATCTGAACAAGCTCTGGGACATCGGAGCTCCCGATGCTATTGAAGAGATACAGAAAAGTCGACTGCTCTCAGACAACAACAAACAAGAAGATATTAAATTTTATGAGGATCAACGGGGCCTGCGCCAGGCAACAATGAGTGGGAATGATAAAGTGTTCGTTGTCAAGAGAAAACGGCAACTCTCAAGACAACAATCTCGTGATGAGCCAGGCACCTCAAAAACGAAATTAGGAACCGAAGCTGAGAGCGACGATGAATCTATAGAAAGCAGATCATCGAGCAACTCCGAATCACAGCTAGAACCACCATACCGACAGCCGAGAGAATCAACTGTATCAATCAGCCTTCCTCACTGTATCCTCAATGCACCGGCTGTTATTGAAGTGGCTGATCGCTTCCGGATGTCCAATAATCAGGTGTGTGTATATCAGTAATGATCTTTCCTTGACAAAGATATAATAGACGTAACGACGGAAAATTTAGTGATTATTTTGTCACAAAAACCATACGCATCCTTGTCAATTTCCTTTCAATTTCGCACATAGGTGGCAAGTGTCGTGGCGGCAGTCCTACGTTCGGCAGATCCGCCCGCAGACCTGGACAAGTTCAGTATCTCGAAGGACACGTCTCGCCGTGGAAGAGTGGCACATTGTTGTGAAGTGTCGACAGCTGTGCAGAAATCCTTCGTATCTCCGAGACATGCTGTCGTCCACTGGGACGGTAAAGTAATCAAGGTCAGTTTTGCCCTCACCGTGGACGACAGTGAATTAACATGTTCCAGTGACGACAGTGGATTGACATATTCCAGTGGACGATAATGGATTGGTATGTATGACATACGTTTCAGGACTCTCTTGGATCATTGGAGCACCGCCAGGCGATTCTCATCTCCGGAGCTCCCCAATGCACAGAAGGAAAGTTGCTGGCCGTTCCGACTGTTGCTGACGGCACCGGTCTGTCCCAGGCCCAGGCGACCTTTCGTGCTCTCAAAGACTGGGGATGCGAGAACAACGTGATTGGACTGTGCTTCGACACAACTTCCTCCAATACGGGGAGGGTGCAGGGTGCGGTGGTCCGGCTGGAGAACATGCTTGGTAAACCGCTCTTCCAGCTGGGCTGTCGCCATCACGTTATGGAGCTCATCGTGGGGGCAGTGGTCATCACCGCGTTTGGAAGAACCACAGCACCAACTGAACCTTTGTTCCAGTATCTGAGGAGAAGGTGAATTTCAAGTCTAAGGCGCATTTGTTTTCTCCAATGATTTTTTGCCTTCAGAGCAATTGAGATATCAGCGTCCTTCTACTAATGATGTTAATAGCAGTCGAAAAGGGAAACTTCAGTCGTTTTCATGCAATATTTTCATAACTCCCCTTTCAGGTGGGACAAGCTCGACCTCTCGACTTATCGCGAGCTGGAGATCGAGCATTTGGCGGAGGTGACGTGGCTGATGGAGCTCCGAGATGAGGCAGTCAAGTTCCTCGGCACCGCTTCTGGTCTTGTCAGAGAAGACTACCGAGAAGTGGCGGAGATTACACTCCTGGTACTCGGGGCCCAGCCACGTCGTGGCACACACTTCATGCGCCCAGGAGCCTACCATCATGCGAGGTGGATGGCCAAGGTTGGTATTTTGAATTAGAAGTTAAATATTGTATTGCCTTCTGCAAACAGCCATTTGAAGTCCCTACCAGAAAAAAATAAGATAAATAATTTACCATTAAACAAACTTATATGGAGTGGTATCGGTATTTATACATCACAGTGCGTATTCGTTTCAGATCATCTACTACACGAAGCTCCTGATGTTCAGCGGTCAGCTGGAGTTCGACGACGAGCTGGTACAGAAACTTCAGAGAGTGGTACTATTTACTGCACTCCTCTACGCACCTGCCTGGCTGGCGGCTCCTGTCGCAGCTGATGCCCCGCTGAATGACCTTGTGTTGTACCAGCGTCTTCTGCAGTACAGGGCTGTGGATCGCGAGATTGCAGAGGCTTCACTGGCAGTGATCAGGCGGCACTTGTGGTATCTGAGGCCTCAGACCGTCGTTTTCGCCCTCTGCAGTGACAAAGTGGAAGACACTGTGAAGCACGAGATGGCAAAGAAGCTGTGCCGCCTCGCTGTGCCCGAGGACTTCACGTATGACAACGTCTCGGTTGATGACACGACGCGCCTTCCGGACCTGATCGATGAGTCATCGTGGTTCGTGTTCACAGGCCTGCAGGTGTGCGCGTCTACGTGGCTCACTCTGCCGGTGAATAAGTGGGATCAAGATAAGAACTACTGTGATCTGAAGAATGTCATCTCGCATCTGAAAGTTACCAACGACGTGGCAGAGAGAGGGATAAAACTGATAGAAGATTACGCGAACACTGTCACAAAAGACGAGTCACAGCTGCAGGGTCTTCTTCAGCTCGTGGAAAAGAGCCGGAAAGAACTCGGTGACTTCAAGAAGTCGTCACTTGCCAAGATGACGTAGCGCAGAGGGAAAGGGAGTTAGCAGAGAGAGTACATGGCGCACGCCTTAAGATGACGTGTGTTCTAACCACGATTCATACAGTTTTTGAACCTAGTTAGGGGCACCGGAGTAAGTGCCTTTAGTGATATCGGTAAACCGTTTTAATACAAAATACATTTGATCTTTCCTTATTCGTTTTATCTTATCCTAAAAAGCAGACAATGGCAGACAGCATATGGAGGTACGGGGACAAATACGGTATTTTAAATTTTAATGCTATCTCAAGGTGAGTATAACTTCTAAACCACTTGTCCTATCAACTTGGTAAGTATCTGAGAGGATTTCTTTCACTGAGAGGATTCAGAAAATATGGTCATTTGATGATTTATCTTTATTCAGTAAAAAATTGTCAATTTGGCCAAATTTCCAAAATTGAAATTTTCAAGGTCGATGCGCGACCCCTAAATATTGATCGATTTTGGTAAAAATGGTGTCAGTGTACTTCCACTGAACCAAATCATGGGAAAAACTTTGACCAGCTATAATTTTTAAAAAAGTGAAAAGTGATCCTCGCCGTCTGTGGTTATAAGTATCCGTGGTTCAAAAAGCGTAGCAATTTTTGCTACAAAAATGGCTACGCTTTTCAACCGCGGACGGTAAATCTAAATCCATGGACGGCAAGGGACGCCTGTACACAAGTTTTAAAGATAACTTTCCTAATGTAGGTAAGGTGCATATACTGTAGGTCAATAATTCGAAAATAGTGATTTATCTCCTGATTGCAATGTTGGACATATTGGTGTTTCTTTAAGTACGTCAAGGAAAGTTCCTTGACTGAGGGATGAATTGAATAACATTCATAGAGGGTAAGATAAAATATTTGAACAGTACTTAAGAGTGCATCTTGAATAAAATCAACGTGACATGATTTGTTTTTAAGGTGTAGATTGCCACTTGAAATTTTCTGGGAGAAATGGAGAAGCGCTTAAAGTAAACTGTTGTTTTTCCTGCAGTAGCAACGTACTTATTTAGATGACTGGCTATATCTAATGGTTCGTTATAAATGGTATTATTTACAGTTATATTTGTGGGAAAACAATTTTGTTCGTTTTTTCTACGTAAAGTTTCAGTGATAAGTTTCCATTGTTTTTTTGAATCGTCTTTGTATTCCTCGAATTGTTTGCTGGAGTCCTCTGATTCTGTCTTTTTAATTAGGTTATTTAGTCTGTTTGGTGTATATTTCTTGAGGCAATGTACTTTTTTGAACGTGTTTATAGATTAAATGTTTTGCCCGATGGCTTGCAGAAGTTTATGTAGCCACGGTCTAATGTGCCTTTTATGAGTCGCTTTTATTGTAGTCACAGGACAGAGTTCGTTGAATGCCTCACTTAGTATGTCTGAGAACTTAATAAACTTTTTATTTATGTCGTCTACCCCTTCAGAGACTTCCAACCTATAATTTACCGAGTCTAATTTGTGTTTGACTCCTATATTTTTATTTTTTCCTTTATTTTCATTTTTACGCGATCTATCTTCGGGATTTTATAGCTCTCATTTAACAAAAGTATACCGGCTGTGTGGTTCAGAGAACTTTTACACCACATATGATCTATTAACGATGCGTGTTTTATAGGTGTTATTATGACGTGTTGCTCGCGTAATGGGTGGACAGAATCCATCTAATATACTATTTCAGAAATGAAGCCTTATATATATATATATATATATATGTGTCACAGTTTTTTTGCGCACACCTACAGGTCGCTACAATTGGTGTAGAACAATGCGGTTTTCACCATTCGATGCGTCTTTTTATTGTGCAGTGCCCATGCTAAAAAAAATTTCCTAACATAATTCCTTCCCCCCCTTTTAGGGGTACAGTTCTTCCCATGCCTGCGCACGCATTTTTTAATTTTTCATTTTTAATCATAATTTTGGCACAAAATAAGTCAATATTTACTAAACATTTAATATCATTCGATTCACAAAAGATTTCTTTATCGATTCAATACAAAAAATTACATAATTAAAACGGGCAATTTAAATAAACACGAGTTTAAAGTTAAACGAGCCACACTCGAAATTATTTACCGTGACTTTGTGCGTTTTATTACTGTGACTTTTCTACAAATAATTTTACGTATACACAAACAATTTGATAGGATATTGATTTATCATTCTATTTTTTAGTTGTCATAGAAATACGTTAATTAAGTTATCTGATTAGATGCGCTTTTATAGTTGAAGATCATTTTTAGAAAATTATTTATTTTCCCCACTTTAAAATATTACAAAATTTCTATTAGGTATCCTAATATCATTATGCCTGTCACTTAAGTAAGAAAATAGCAATTATTTTCCATTTTATGAAAATTTCGGACCTCCTAGGCCTACAAAACCAATTTTCCCCTTTTCTTTATCAAAAATTGTTGATTTTCGGAAGTCTTTCGGTTATAAATTTGTACCAGTCTATTGTTTATCTATAATAATAATAATAATAATAATAATAATAATAATAAAAAACGTGTGTGTGTGTGTGTGTGTGTGTGTGTGTGTGTGTGTGTGTGTGTGTGTGTGTGTTCCAGCCATCAGCCATAACTCCAAAATGGAAGCAGTTACAAACATGAAACTTCACACACACATATTGATTAGGTCCCGAGGTTGTGCACGTGGGTGTTAATAAATTAAATAATTAATTTTAAAACATTAAATGACGTCATCAAGATCATTACGAAACCTATGGTAAAATTATTGAATACCCGGTTAGGTTCATTGAATGCCAGGTTAGGTCATCTGTACGCAAATATCATGACTTAACCTAACCAATCGTCAAGGGTGTACAATTAACCTAACCGGGCATTCAATTAACGTACCCGGGCATTCAATTAATCTAATCGGGCATTCAGTTAACCTAACCGGCCATTTAATTAACCTAATCGGGCATTCAGTTGACCTAACTTGGCATTCAATTAACCTAACCGGGCATTCAGTTTACCTCACCGGGCATATATATATATATATATATATATATACTATATAGCGTTCAACATCTACCCCGGCAACGCCGGGTCGCTCCGCTAGTATGTTACTATTATGTTTATGAGTTGTTTAGGGTCTCCGTGTTTATTATATTTTGAAGAGTACTTAATTTTTTTCATTTTATTATAATTTGAAATAATGTATATATTCTCAAGGAAGTGGATAAAGACTCAGTTTGAAGGCCGGTAGATACGAATTATATTTAAATTTCTATTTCTAGGGTTATATTTACAGCACACGTTTCAGTAGAGGTGGACAATTATGTAAGTTCAGTTATTTGTGTAGGCTACCTGAAACAGATTTAATACATAAATTTAAACCCCTCCCCTTCTGCTGTCACGATTTGTTTGAAAACATTTACAGAGATTGAAGGGGTATAAATCTTTAGCTATTTCTTTTATATAGGCTTCCGTTAGCACTATGATGGAAAATTTTATTTTGATTATTGATTATAAATTTTGTGGCTCTTCAAAATTAGCAGGTATGCTTCTAATGTTCAGAGTTAATATCATAAATTTATTAATGAAATTTAGATGGTTGGAACCTGTCATTAATACCACATAATCCCTCTCGGAAACAATATGTAACAGATTAAAAAAATCATCATCGCCTTCATGTTTATCTCATAATAGTTCTAGGAGGTTTGGAAGGTTTTTCAGATAAGTATTACTATTAGAGGAAGTTGTAAACTAAAACCAATTAATAAAATTTTAGAGAAGCTAAAAGGAAAGCAAAGTTTGGCAGAATGTTTCAAATGAAGTTCGAGGCACGTTTTTGTTTGAGAATCCTACATTTTTAAGATTTTCCGACAGTAACATTAACAAGGAAATAATAGCAACAATAATAATAATAATAATAATAATAATAATAATAATAATAATAATATATAAATAAATTAATAAACAAATCAATCAAAATCTGACAAGTTACATCAGGCAGATTCAGTTAGAGTTTATGATAAATTTGGAACGAATAAATCATTAAGACAGCGGTGATTATGATCAGATAAAGTACCCAACATTCAAAGACTCAACAGGCAAATTCTTTGACAGTTTATGGTATATTTGCATTGAATTTTTAATAAGAAAGACAGCGGTAAAGTAATGATAATATCATTAGATACAGTAACTATGACAATTAATGGTAATAGTAAATACTAAGAGGTTCTCATTTTAAAATATTATAGTAATAACAGTGAAATATACTCGTTTTATTATTATTAATTATTATTACTGGTATGGGTATCTGTTGGTATGGGTGAGCGCTTGAATTATGTGGGACGGGGCTATGTCGTTATTTGTATAAAAATTCACTTTCGTTAGAAAATTATCAAAATCACTTACATATTTTATTTGGACTTCTAAACTGGTCTGGGATCTTTTATATATATATATATATATATATATATATATATATATATATATATATATATATATATATATATATATATTAACCCGTTGCGAGCAAAACACTTCGAGAGCTCACCTGAGAAGTCTTTCCTGAAATCTCATCCTTTGGAAGAAGTTTCTCTTATACTTGGTCAGATATTCATTAATGAATATTCTATGTCTCAAATGGATCCACCCGCCTACGAATTCCCTTTTGCATCTTTATTCGGGATCACAATCCTAATAGGTCATGTGGTGCTGTTTTCCTTCGGTCGATCACGTTTAGAGACTTCTGTGGTGTCTGTTGGTTTAACATTTATTAGGAGGTTTCTTCGTAAGACCTTGGTTGTTTTTTGCTTTAAGGTCTTCATTTTCGCTTTCGACAAGTGTCTCTAGCCCACTAATTACTATAGCATTCTTATACTGGGCCTGTTGAAGGTGTTCTATTCGTTCTTTCACTTCCTCTGCTTTTTCTGCAGGGTGTCAGCTCTCTCCTTGTACTCGGTGGATTCTTTCTGCAGGAGTTTGACTTTCCGACCGAGGGATCCTATTGGCTCCGTGAGTGTCTGCGTAATTTCATGGAACTCCTCGATTAAGAAACTGTTGAGTTGCTCGAAGAGTTTGCGATTATCATTGATCAAACATTTTGGCAGTTTTTGCTGTTCAGTGGGGCCTTGCACTACGGCAGAACCGCTTGTAAAAGCAGGTGAAAAAGGGGAGTCACGTGGCACCACCGTTTGGAATCCAGCAACTGGGTATATCCCTGACTTTATCCATTGATTTGCATTTAATTCGCTGTAAAATTCCTTAGAAAATTGCTATTTTCTTGGTCGGGAACTGGATTTAAAATAGAAAGTGCAAAAACAGTGTAATTAGTTTATATGCTGAAGAGAGAATGCAGCAAGATCAAACAAACAGAAACGCGTCCTTTCTCGGCAAAGACGCGAATAATATGTGTATCTCAATATACATTATCACTCACATTCAAAACATTAAACTATGTTTCCAAGTTAATAGGATCTTTTTGCGTGTGAAGTACAGGGTGATTTTTTATTCGAGGACCCTTAATAATAGCTTTCATCTCGAATAAAAAAAAATCACCCTGTATTTTATGTGCAACAATTAAATAATTTTACGAAAGTGAGTAAAATGTTAGGAAATAAACTTACTATATTTTTATACGAAAATAAAACTTTTTCAAGTATTTTAACTTTTTTCGAAATATGAACTTCACACCTTTTGAGGAAGATATTTTTTCCATTAACATCTATTCATTTCATTTTATTGGATTTTTCCCCTCTTTTTCAATAAAGTTTGCTTAATTTTAAATTATAATTTACAAATAAATTGTTCATTTATCCGATAAAATAAATTAATATAAAATATTTCGTAAATTATTATTTTGTTTTTCAAAGACGAGAAAAGTAAATGAGGATTTTGTTCTGAATTTCTTTTCCTTGTCGTCCTCAAAACAGCATCATCATTAGTATGTACATTACATCGTTTCACTGAATTAAATTGTAAATATGTAAATGTTAAAATGCATCAGAAAAAATAAATAAATAATTAACTATTGTTTCTATAGTATTTCCTCAAGCCTACACACACACACACACACAAACACACACACACACACACACACACATATATATATATATATATATATATATATATATATATATATATACAGAATGGGCCAAAAAACTATTACCAAACGTTTGAAAACATATTGTGGCTCACCCTGTATATTGATTTTACTGCTGAGGCCGTATGTTGTACCCATACTTTTACTCTTTCAAACGCTGGCTTTGAATCTAGATTCAACGCCACAGGAGTAGAGGTACAAGCTCACAACTGGAGGGAGGTATCAAAATATGGTGAGCAATTGAAAGGGGGTTAGAGTCAGCAACTGATACTTTCAGATGACAGTCAGTTTCTCCATAAATAATTAATTTTCCTAACTTTTACACAAAATAATTAATTTGTTTCCTTTTTCATTTCAGACCATCATTC
>JAJOZX010012171.1:70000-103369 GCA_023014485.1 Bathynomus jamesi
TGTGCCGCTCGAACGTAGGCGATGATAATGGACTCGAATTCCGGAGGTGGTGCCCTCGTTTGGAATCGGAGTTGTATCCGGAGGATGCTTGACAACGTCACTCTTGGGTTACGGGAACTCTGAAGAAAACTCTTTCTTTCGGGTCACGTTTAACGTCGACACTACAGTAATGGACGCATCAGGCTCACACTTCTTGCCGTGTATTTTAGTTTCTACTGACCACTCGTACCTCGATTGGTCGTAAAGTTTCGGGAAGTTACCATTGAACGTTTAGTCTGATTTCTTTTCAAGAATCACGGTGAAAAGTTCGGGAGAAAACACTGTATGACGAGATATGTATATATATATATATATGTATAGGTATCTATACTGAGTTTCTTGGTGAATGGAAATTTTCATTAGTTGGCCTTATAAAGTTAACTAAAGGAGGCTGGGGGCCCTGATCTTCAGGTGATCCTAAAAATCTTAAAATTAGTTAATAAGCATAATAAAACAAATTACACTATTTTTTCTCAATTAAGTTCTGCGGAAGAGTTTGATTAGATTAAGACGAGGGAGTGCCACTTCACAATCAGTCGCAGAGCACAAGAGAGCGCAAGAGAGCAAAGAACCCCGTTGTCGGCGCTCTCAGGGTTTTTAAGACCTCGTGGTAGGTGGAGACGAGGTAAACTAAGGGTCACCCTCTCACGAGAGAGTTTAACAGCAAGCGCCTATGATAGTTCTTTACATTAAGATTTGGGCGGAGGTAAATTCAATTTACAGCCGCGATTGGGAATTTTTGACTCTGGGAAGTTCCGGAGGTGAACCAATCAAAAATTTAAATAGTTTCTGCGGAGTCTACATTTTTCTTTTGATAATAAAGCATAATTGTAGGGCCTAGATGCGCCAGGATGGCGGCATTAAGGTAGGGTTAAGCCCTACAAAAAGAATCGGTTGGAAAGGAAAATATAGAGTGCACCTGAATTTTATAGTCGAGAAAATCAATTCAAGTGATTTTTAGAATATGATAAATACTGATCAAAGGCAGCTGAAATTTGAATTGTAATTGGGTTAGGATAAGAGAAGACGGGCGGTATATAGGTTGACATAATTATGCTTTATCTATGGGAATGGTAAAACAATAATGCCTGAATTATTGGTAGGACTATTTTTCACTGTGATATTTTTCACAATGTGTTACCCACCTGCTTTTTTGGAATCTTGTCTTAACAAGGCAAAACGAACTTTCTATCGTGTGAATAATAACCCTCGCACTTTGTCGAAGAATATTTTAGTACTTCCATTTTTCCCAGGCTTTTTAGGCATTGCTAATGTACTTAAACTTTTCAATATTAATGTAGTATTTTCATATGACAATATTGTGAAAAATATTGTAAAAAATAGTCCTACCAATAATTCAGGCATTATCTATAAAATTGGTTGTAAACAATGCGATTTCATTTACATTGGACAGACGGAAAAGGATTTGCACACGCGTGTAAAACAGCATCAATATTCCGTTTGGGACAGTCGTCCAGTTTCGTCCATTTGTCAGAGTAATCCCACTGTATTGATTGGAATAATGCTTCAATTTTGTTTCACTCAAGCAACATTGTTAATAGGAACATTCTTTAGTCTGCCATTATTCAACTTACATATAATTTCAATATTAGCCAGGGCCTTTTTTCGCTTGATCCTGTTGTTTTGAATTCGTTCAGAACGGATTTAGACAAGAGGGGGAAAGTACTAAAATTCTGGTAGCTTTTCCTTATAAATTTGTATGCTCCTTCTACAATTTTTTTTTAATTTTTTTTATTTATTTATTTTTTGTGACCTATATATAGTCTCGAACTTGTTATTTATTTTAGTGTTCCTGAGGATGTCATTAGACGAATGCGCTTGAGCACCATTCTGTTTCCTTTTTCCTCCGTGGCTGTTTTCATCATAAATATTATTCACGTGTTACTTTCGTGAAATAATTTTCATATATATATATATATATATATATATATATATATTAATAATAATGTTCCAACTAGTGTGATATTTTTATGCCGAGTACAGAAGTAAAATATTGACAAAAATATCGGCAATTATGCAGCTAAGGGGCGTCGCGGCTTTATAAATATACACTACCCTTTTCGACTTTAGAAATATATACAGTTACACATCACACTACAATTAATTATATACTGGGGAAATATCATTTTATTGGTTTATTTATTTTATTGGTTTGATTAAGGTAAGGTGGTTAGGTTAGGTTAGGTTAGGCTGGTTAGGTTAGGTTGCTTTAATTGGTAATAATTAGTGTTTTTTCTGCATTATATGGTGATAATTCTTGGTTTTTTTCTGCTACTTTTTCGTGCTTTGTGCAGTGGTACTTGTCTATCCAAAACACTTAAAACTGGTGTTTTTTCATAACTCCACAACTATTGACAATATCTACTACATATCATGAAAAAACATGCAGAAAAGAAACAAAATTTATCACCGAACCGGCGACGCCCCTCAGCTGCATAATTACCAAAATATCAATTAATTATCATTAATTCATTACTTGAGGAAATACCCAAACTAGAAAATTTATGCAGAATATAAACGCTTTAGAAAAACATTTAATTTAGTAACTATAACTATTTTGAAACATTATTTCCTATTTTAACTTCTTCACATGAAATTTTAGTTAGTCTTTCACGGTTGGAAAATTAACTTCCTCCGGAAAGGAAAGGGAGTGAACCAAAGCTTTAAAAATTCATGAGAAAGCTCGTAGAGTACGAAGTCACACAATGACAGAAGTTTGTAACTTTTATTTGTAAAAAGTAAGGCTTTATTGCGCATTCGTATAGCGAAAACCCATATAGGGTTAAGTTAGGTGGCTCGTGGCCACATTATTTAAATGAGTCAGAAATCGAGAATGGTTTTAAAGTTTACCAACACTCAAAATAAAACCTCTTAAATTTAGAAGTTATAACTTCTTTTTGAAGGTGCATTCTAGAGGAAGTTTTTCCTTCGTTTAGGTATCTAAGCTTCTTGTCAGATGATATAATAATGTCTTTCAATGATACATCACTTCTTTAAATAGAAGAAACGGTCTTCAACGCTTCGTTTTTGAGTGATTTGAGACACGACAGAAGATAATATTTCTATGCATAAAAGATTACGGGAAGTCTTTGTTTTCTGTGAACGAGCTGAAATCTTTAGAATTAGCGAAAGAAATGAAAGAGCATGTACAGAATTTACTTACAAATTAAGGACGGAAGCATTCTCTCCCCCACTAAGATCGTTTTAGAGACCAAAATTTGGGACAAAGTGACCAGTTTAATCTCTGTTGATTCATCTTCCAAAGAAGTAAAATCCATAAATAATATCCTAACAATTACGAAATAATATAATAATCATTAATTTTATCTCCTAATTTTATCTACTAACTTTATCTACTAATTTTATCTATTAATTTATGATTTCTTTTTTTTTTTGACACACAAATAAGACAAAAGCTAACCAAAGTATACAGTATTAAACACCTTTTACTTTAATACGAGTATCATGCTTCCCAGTAAAATGATCAAAATACGAGTAGATGAAGAATTTTTTTTAATGATACAATTAATAAGTTCTATAAGAAAGCGTAAATTACAGTTTATACATAATGGTTAGTGTATACCTGTATAAGCACAGATACTGTATATGAAGTATACTTAGGTAATTTATGTTAATGTATTTTACTTTAAATGGAGAATCTATTCTCTTCAAAATGAAGCTAGCGTCGTGCTTGAAAATATAAAAGTGGATATGCATCAAATTTCTAACAGCTAATCAGGTATTAAGGGAAAATTTTGTCATTTTATATAATATATATATATATACACACCTTGGTTTTGCTTCCACCCGGATTGTTTATTCTGATGAAGGTCAAGCGTGATGTTCCACCTTAGATCTATAGCTTAACGTGGAATCCGAATCACGACATACAACGGGTGGTCAGAAATTACAAAGTCCTCGCTCGGACTCGATCTCACGACCTGCTGACCTTCCTATCAGCAGGTCAGCGTCTTAACCACTAGGCTACACAAGGTACTCATTTATATACCAACCAATTTTATTGTATGGAAGATGAACAGCTGGGTTTGCTGCCCACCGCCTGCCGTCACCGGGAATCGAACCCCGAGCCAGTGGATTCATAGTCAGCGATGCTAACAAACACACCTCCTAGGCGCATTTATATATATATAATATATTATATATATATATATATAAATATATATATATATATATATATATATATATCAGTGGCGACTGGTGAACTTTTTATCTAGGCATGCAAACAAATTTAAAAACATAACTCAGCACAAAAACGAGCTGCGAGTGCCGTAGGCACGAGGCTAATAGCTAGGGGATCTTGGGTGAGCGGTAGTTCCCCTAGCGGGGTCCGGACAGAGCCCGGAAGCCAACGCTTTTCTGTATTTTCAGAATCATTTTCTAACATTCTAACAAGATTTATTTTAACATATCATATCTTTGGGAATTTTCCAGATTAGCTGCAGTTGGACTGCTGTTGGACCCAATCACTTTTTTCAAAAAATGCCCTTTATAGGTCCTTATTATTCCCCCCTCCCCCCAGCCAAAGAGTACACATTACAAAATACACCGTATTGAAAGTTGTCATTGTTTTTACGATCACGTGACCCACTCACTACTTCGAAGAATAATTAATCAATAAAACAATCATAAGCCTAAAGAATTATTATTATTATTATTATTATTATTATTATTAAGAGAATTGTTATTAAAGAATTATTAATTATTATTAAATAATTATTAATAAAGAAATATTACCTAAAGAATTATTATTATGAAGATTGAAAAATTAATTAAAGACGGCTTGGCATCTCAACGACATCTATCTAGTTTTCATTTGTCCTCAGCCGGCTTTGAAACAGCCAAAAGCGGAATCGAAAACTGCATTCAGTCGAACAAATAATGAGTTCCTCAATGATAAAACTTATTTTCTATTATATAAAGATCGAATTTTGCATCGATTCTATTTAGAATTTAAATTATTAGGAATAGTTGACTTTTAAACTTTTAACATGCAATATTTAAGGTTTCAATGGTTAAAAGGACTAAAATCAAGTGAACATACTCGAGATAAACAATAAATTTGTTTATTTCACAAAAGTAAGATTCATTTTAGTATGTTTTTGGCGAGAAGCCGATGCACCGATTCTTCTGAAAAGAAGCTGAGATGGAATTTTATGCCATAAGGACGGGAAAATAACGCTCATTTTGCCGTGTCGTGGAAGATCAATCCATCTTTCAGTGATTTTGTTGTTAAGAAATTCTGTATTTGGTGATCGTTACTTATATATTAATATTGCTCTAAAACCCAATATTTATTTACATTTTAGAAGGGGCACTGCATGCGTTGCATTCACTAAGGAAACGCCACTGAATTATATATATATGTGTGTGTGTGTGTGTGTGTGTGTGTGTGTGTGTGTGCGCGCGCGCGCTCGCGTGCCTGAGTAAAGCAAATTAAAAAATAAATACAAAAGTTAAAACAATTAAATACAAAAGTTAAAAAAAATTAAATCCATGCAGTTATAATGAACGTATCAACATTTTTCCAAATTTATTTTCAGTTCCCATTTATTAAATCCTTATTAAAATGCATGAAAACCCGGTCCATAAAAAAAAAAAAATTCAGTTTGAAATTCCGAAATGAAAAAAGATTTAAAATTTAAATTTGTTCTTCACTGAATGTTGAAAAAGAAAAATATTATAAAATAAAGGATTTATTCAAAGATCAAAGAGAATAAGATTGTTTGAGCATTTGTGAAATATAGAAGGAGAATACGTGTGTGTGTGTGTGTGTGTGTGTGCGCGAGAGAGAGAGAGAGAGAGAGAGAGAGAGAGAGAAAACTTTATATAACATACTGCTTTACATAATTTAGTTTAAAAAATAGCTTAAGTCTGCATCAGATGGTTTATAAGGAAGGAAGATTTGCGCATAATTTCGAGATAGATTTTGAGCATCATATTTTAAGAAGAAGAAAGATTCATTTTGAAATTTTGAAAGGGAATTTTCAAACAAATATCATGCATCTGTATTTAAATATTATGTTATAATATTTTTTCGAAAACGTAGGGCTTTTAGGAATTTCTTTTAGGAATTTGTTTGAGATCGAATTAACCACACTTTTATATAACCTTGGTTTTTGCTTCCGCCCAAATTGTTCATTCTCACGAAAATCAAGCTTTTCACTCCACCTTAGACCTACAGTTTAACGTAGAATCCGAACCACGCCTCACCAGCAGCCCAGCGCCTTAATCACTATGTTACTCAGGGTACCCATTTATCTACCAACCAACTTCTTTTTATTGTGTGGAAGGATGAACAGCTGGGTTTTGCTGCGCGCCGGCTGCCATCACCGGGTCTCGATCCCGGAGTCGATGGATTCGTAGTCAGCGACGTTAACCTCTACACCACCGAAGCGCATATATTTTTAATAGAAATTTAATTAAGTTCTTAATAACATGATCAATGGAACAATTTTCTTCTCCAATAGTTGCTTTATGCTCTTTTCCTTTCCTGAAATAGTAATTCATTGAGAATAACGTCGATACTCGAAATTTTTTCTAACTTTATAATTCTGGCTTGCGTTAATCAATTAATTTTAATTAAGATTAAAAGAGAAATCACTGCAAATAAGACTTACTGTATATATGCGTTCATTTAATGGAGAATTCATGCATTTATAGGAATAATATTATGAGTTATTTGTTATAGTGAGCATTTGACAAATTGACTTGCTCTTGATTTGTGAGTTAGAAGATACAGGTTAGTATAGGAACATTAGACAAAATTAATTTATTTATACTTATCATTTTATATATTTCATTACTTGACCATCGTCACATGGAAATCAATTCTGAATAGTTTCAACAAACATTAATTTTGAAAACTGGTTTCAGTTTAAACGTTTCCATTTGACTCTTTAATTAGTGGACCTCGTTTGAATTTATAATGACGAATCTACATGTTTTTCTTCTAAAGTTACTTGTTACGTCTTGACGATATATATATATATATATATATAGTAAAAACTTCGTTTTTTTCAATTATATTCAATAATTCCACATTACATATGACCTTCCAAACAGGAATTATTTAAGTGCTTGCTCTTCAATACTAATAATTAATTTCAAATCGGATTTTTCGACATTATATATGTACCGAGTTCTAATTTATTAACTCGTATTAGGCACTCGGAAAGCCATTTCGATAAGTAAACTTATCCTCATAAGGTTACTTCACACATCTCGTATGTAAATTATAAACTTATCACACATTCCCAGAGTTTGGTACCCGAGAGATCTTCAAGATCTAAGAATTACACGTAGATATTAAAAGGGTAAAAAGAGCAGAGAACCTAAATGCAGGGAATTTTCTATGAAAAGCTTAACTTAAAAGTGATAAGTCCTATAAGGAGAATGGGAATGGGTCGATTTGAGAATTATTTCCTTTGAGATAGCCACTCATGGATTTCTCATATGAAGAATCGAGGGCATGGGAAGAAACCATTTTGTATTAGTCCATTTTAAAGTGCATACACTGAAACAGCACTCACGGATCCTGATGGATATTACCGAGTTTGTGAAGAGGCCCTTTCGTCTGTACTTACAGCTGGATTGAATATAGGCATGCAGTTATAAATTCTTGCATTAAATGAAAACCCCGAAAATAAAGTCCATTCGTTGTATGAGTAGTTTAAAATCTGGAGATGAGGATTAAATATACAATAAGACTTCCTTCTCCTTAATGAACAACTTTTAGAAGTTTAGAAAAGCTTTAAAATAAACCTTTTATATACCAAAACCATTCATAAACAAATGTTTTCACTTTTTTTACTCATTGTGGCCTTATCACTTATGAGTTAATTCAGTCATACAGTTTTAATAATCTTCGGTGTGGTATAATTAGAATAATAAATCTTGTGAACATCCTTCGATTCCCTTTGTTTATCAATATCGGTCAAAATAACTTTCCGTTCTAATTCGTCTTCATCGCCGGAGACAGAAAGCCAATAATAGAATCTGATTTTCGTTCCAAGAACTCGAAGGAGAATAGTGATGAGGTAAAATAATTATCAGAGGACTGACAATTTCTTAACAGGGAAAGAATTGTACCAAAATTATTTGAGCCTTACGAGTTTTATTCATAGATTATATAAAACTACGTTAACAGCAGAAAATTTTCAGAAAATTAAAGACCCGCGAGAAATATAAAATCAAATCCCGGTAACGTTTTCAGCCCTTTTTCAATTCAGAAGAAAACAGGACAACCTAACTGGTCTGGTCGAACTAAAACTGAATGAAGTAACAATAAAAACGATAAATTTTTTAAAAAAGACAACCAACACACTAAGGTGGTTGGTTGTTACCCTTCAGCCAAGGAACAAACTTTAAAATATTAAGCGTAAAATATTCAAAGTCAAAAGATACTCTACTACCATCAAAAGTATCGGTGTTTTTAATAAGGAATGATTCCACTATTTTTCTATTACCATTGTCATTAATATGAGCAAGGGCTTTGTAATCGTTAAAGTTAATATGTTGTGCAGGTTGAATGCTGGACTGTCAGCTTGAGCTGTACGCACAGAGTACTTATGTTGGTAAATCTACCTGTGAATGTCAGTACTTTCTCCAATATATTTTTTAGAACAGTCATTACAAGGAATTGCATAAACTATGGCATCTGGAGTTTAATGCTTTTAGTAATATGTGGTCCAATTATATTTTTAAATTTATTGTTATTTTCAATGCCTACATTTATTTTATTAATTTCTGTCTTGATTGGGACAGGAAGCTTGAGAATATTTTCCCTTTTGAAGGTATTTTCTCTATTATAATTATAGAACCTCTTTCGAGCACGACAGTGAGCTTTATTAATAAATTCTAAAGTAAACTCAAATTTATGAAAGTCTTCTTAATGTACAAAATCTCTTCCTCCAAAAATATCGGGTCAGAGATTCTGTATGCTCTCAAAATCATTCAAAATCACTCCATTTTTGGTATTTTCGGAAGAACCTGAGAAAGCATGCAGGTATGAGTATGAATGCGTAGGCTTTCTGTAAACTTTAAAGATGGCTCTAGAAAAATGGCCGCAGTGATTAAGGTAGGAGGAGTAGGTGGGGTGCCAAAGGCAACTATAACGAAATCTTCCAGGGTAACGGTTAAAAATTACTCAGCACGAACTGTTCAAAATTAAATAAAATTACTGAGGTCGTTAGTGATCATATAAAAGGTGTTTCCATTAAAAAAACATCGAACGTGTGTACTTTATTGGCATAAAAAATGGTTATTGTGACTCACATACAGAAATAGTTATTAAAAAATAAAAATAATAGTCACTCCTTTCTTGGAGAGTTATCATGAAGACATTTCATACAGATATGAGTAATAGATCGCATAGATGTCTCTCCTGAGATTAAATAAAATCGTCTTGCGCTAAAAAACCAGTAAAATGGACGTTATGCGTTAAAGAGCTAAACCTTAAAATGGAGAGCTTTAATATTTTCAAACATTGATGATACAACACAGCCGCGACCTTGCAACTTTTTATTTTAAGCATTGTAATGCAATGTGAAATCAGCGAAAAAATGTATGTTCGTTTGTATGTTCGTTTTTCTGTCTACAGTATCTCTTTTGTCCATTTGTTTGCTCCTATTATCCTCCTTCTAGTCGTTCCAAATGTTTATTTTCCCTATCATCCGACCTTATCTTAACTACCCTCGGATAATGATGTCATAAAGTAGAAAAACATCTCCAGAGTTGACTTCGAGGAATAAATCAGCTATTATCTATAAGTATATAACGAACTAAGAAAAAGCCATGCCAAAATAACACTTCTTTTAAGTTAAATATATATATATATATATATATATATATATATATATACTGTATATGCGTGATATACCATGATATACCATGGATATCAGTACCAAAACTCGGTCAAATATATCGATACATTATAGAAAGAAAACCCCGAATAAATAAAACGATCGTGATTTTTCAGTTCAAAATTATTTTTCGATATATTTCCTCTTTAGAAAGATCCACTTACATATTTTCCAAGTTAATTAAATTTTAAATTAGTTGCGTAAATACGTAGCCTAAATTACTGTTTTCTTTTTTACTGAAAATAACGGAAATTAATTGAAAAGCTTCTTTTATATGTAAAATGTATATGCAGTCTACCCTCGCCATACCACGCAGACTAATCGGATGAAAGGGTGGTCCATGCTGCTGAAGAGTCCTGCTGGTGAAGGAAGACCGGATAACACCAAATGAAATCCAAATTAAATGACCAATTTAACAGCGCATTAAGCTATTATATTTTTGTTTTCTTCATAAATACAATATAAACCTGCGAAGAAATCAGCATAATAATAAATAAAATCAATTTAAGTTGTAAAATAAAAGAGACGATACAATTTTCAGGTCTTGCAATTTTTTTTTTTGCAGGACTGAAATGCCTCCATCCATCTCTGGTACTGCAGTAATCACTTTACTGTATACTGCATCCTATAATTTAAAAACTAATTTATACATTTTGAAATGCATTATATAAAAGACTGCTGGGATCACTTGAAGATCAGGGCCCCCATGTATTCTTGTTTTTTGCTTTACAGTACCAAATATAACAATAAATTAAATTGAATGCCCGGTTAGGTCAACTGTACGCCCTTGACGATTGGTTAGGTTAAGTCTTGATATTTTCGTTAGTTTTAACGAAGATATCACTTGGTAATTGAGGCTGGGAACCCTGATCTTCAGGTGATCCGACTGCTGTAAAGTCCGTGCTCTTGATGTTTCCTCAATGTTGAATTTCGTGCTATGAAGGTTTATATGTACTCATATTTATTGTGAGTCTTAATCTTTTTCAGTTACTTAATTCCCAAATTGAAATAATTTAAATAAATTCCTTGAGAAACCAGTAATCCAAAAACTCAAGAGCTAATTTAGAGTGAAATGAACGTCAGGACTCTTAAATTTGTTGTATATTATATGTTGAAGTTATTGTCATTTTTTTTAGCAATAAAGTGTCATTTCAGTTATATACAAAATAAACTCGCGCAAATAAATGAAATAAATTGTCAGAGTCATGATAAATTTCACTCCTGATACTTTTTCTTAACACTTACTTATAGACTATTTGTCCTACTCGGTATGGGCGTCAATTTTGTCTATCAAGAAATATAATGGCAGTGAAGAAAGTTCTTTCCCTTTTAATTCGTTTCAAGAGATCGTCTCTGCTGTTCACCGTTTTCCTTTCTTTTTGCACAAAATGAGTTTGATGATAAAACGCAAAACGAATAGGTTAAAGAGTTTAAAAGACGCTTTTAAAGTATTTTAACACTTGATCATAAACTCCAACTTTCATCAGTCGTTCCTCTTTCTTTGAATATAATTTTCAGTACGAAATTCTGAATCATTCCCAAACTTGAAAGCCTGTATTTGATGAATGTACTGTAATCATTTCAGATGCTTCTTCAAGGGCAAAGTTATGACAGAGAATAAATTGTCCGAATGGATCAAAGAGAATGTTTTATCGTTTTTTTATGATCTTTTAGCACTTTAGCTGATAAATTGGATTTATGGCGAATATTCCAGAAAAATCTTGCTAATCATAGGTTCAAGTTGATAATTAAAGCGATTTTAATTAACGTAAGCCAACTTAAATTTTGTTTTCCTCTTTTTCAGGTATTAGGTCCCAGCTCTATTTATAAAATGCCATTTACTTCAGAGGACCAAGTTCTTATAAAACACTATAGGCTTGAAAAAATTATGGACAAAAGAGATTATTATTATAGTTTCCAAACAAAGGAAAAAAGGGGTTTGGACAAGCTTCTCAAGAAAATCGATAAAACAGGAGATATCAAAAGAATACTAGGTAGCGGTATTAAATTTGGCCACCAAACAATCTTGATTTAAATCCTGTCGATTACGGCCTTTGGGAAAATTTGTCACAGAGAATTTATCGGGTCAAAGTAAGAAATGTCGCTCATTTACGACAGCTTCTTCTGAAAAAAAATGGGATGCCTACCACAAGAACAAATCAATAAAGCCATAGGTGAGTTCCGTCCTAGACTGAAAAAGGTTGTAGAGGTTCGTGGTAAACATATCAAGCAGTTTCTTTAACATCAAGGTAGCACCATATGTGAGTACTAAGTACAATGCAGTGATAGTGTAAATGAAGAATTTCCAGTGGCATAAAGAAATGTTCAATAAATCTGTAATTTTCATTAGTTTTCTTTGAAATCCGCTCACCGTAGTACACAATATTTACTCATTGATATTCATTAATGAATAATTTATCCTTTCTACCCAGACTCAAGCAATTATTTTAACCCTTTCTGTCCCAGCGATTCCATATGGCATCATCAACAAAAAGTACGCGTAATTTCCTCAGATTAGCTTCATTGATGCCTTATGGCAGTGATAGCGAACCTTTTTTGCTGGCGGGTCATTTTTGTTACTTTTGATTTTTGGAAAAACGAAATTGGGTCACAATAATTTATTTACTTACTATTTTTAGTGAGAAAGTTGTTGTATTTTAGCTGCTAATGTTTTGATCCGAGGTTTAGTTGTCTTTAGTATCACACATGCAGCACTCATATCTGTGCCAAGGCGATTCCTAGTGGTGGATTTGACGAAATTCATGGAGGAAAACAGTTGTTCACATGACTAAGATGAACCAAACATTGTTAGCAGAACTAATGCTAGCTTTTTCATTGATGCAAAAGAATTTGGTAAAGAGTTCCATTCTGCAAGAATAAGATTCTCTACTCTTTCTATTGATTGTTGTTCTCTGGTTACACCCAAAATTGACGACTCCAATTCTTTTTCTTGTAACTTCAGATTAAGATCAATAAATTTAGTCTTCCATACTGCACTTTCTTGGAAGTCAACTAATTCCATTTCTAAATTACCAATGTCAAGCCAATGAAAAGCTAATAACTGAAGACCTTCAAATTGAATAGTATGGGGGAATTGGATGAATTGTAATGTTGCATCAATTTGTTAGGATTGTGGAAACCTCTCTGAAAATGATTGTCTGGCATCTTATTTATTGAAGAGTACTTTTTGAGTACGTCGGAGTTATTTTCTTCATTGTCTGCAAAATATTTTGAAGTCAAGAAGTGTTTCTGCAATAATGGAAAATATTTCAATTTTTCTTCTCCCAGATCTTTTGAGAAAATATTTTTTTTTTTCAAAAGCTTTAATATTTTCAAACATTGATGATACAACACAGCCGCGACCTTGCAACTTTTTATTTAAAGCATTGTAATGCAATGTGAAATCAGCGAAAAAATGTAAGTCAGTCACCCAATTCATGTCAGTCAGTTCTGGATATTCATGTTCCTTTTTATTCAAAAAAATCTTATTTCTTTTAACAATTCAACAAAGCGATTCAAAACTTGACTACGACTTAACCATCTGACATTGTTATACATGACTAACCCTGAAAATTGAGAGTCAACCTCGTCTAATAGTTTAGTAAATTGGTGTTTGTTAAAATCGTGAGCAACTATAAAATTGACAATCTTTGTCACAAGAGATTACATTTTCAAGTGATTTTAAACTATTTTTTGCCCAAAGAGCTTCTTGGTGTAAAATACAATGAAATTCAACTAAAGGTTGTTTCACTTCTTGTTTAAGTAATTGAACAAATCCAACATTTTTTCCAATCATACTCGGAGCTCCATCAGTCGTCACAGGTACAATATTTCTGAAATTAATACCCATTTGGATGAATTCCTTCTCCAATTCATTCATAATATCCTGTCCTGTGGTTTTCTAAGGCAGTGTCATCAATTTAATTAGCTCTTCCTTCATTATATTTTCGGAATAAAATCTTGCAATAACTGCTAGACGGGCCTGTGATGTGACATCTGTACTTTCATCCAAACAAATTGAAAACATTCCAGCATTGGTCAAATCCAATAAAAGTTGATCAGATATATCTTTCTCCATGATAATTATTCTATCTTTGACCATATTTCTGGCCACAGGCAACTCATTAATACGTTTAATTATTTGATCTTTATTCTGAAAATCTTCAAATAAATAATCTGAGCAGTTTATAAAAGCTTCTTTTAAATAACCATCATCAGAAAGTGGCTTTCCGTGTTGAGCAATGGTAGATGATAATTGAAAATTAGCTGCTGTAATATTGTTGTTTGGTTTAAAAATTATTTTGAAAATAGCAGATTGTTGTTGCTGTTGGTTTAATTATTGCATAATAATTTCATTCCTTTCCTCATCTGACATTGAGCACAAACTTTTGTGGTTACTTTCAAAATGTCGCTTAATATTATAAAAGTGAGCAACAATGTCCACTTTGCAAATACAACAAAAAGAGGTACTTACGTATTATCGGGACTACCGGAGCTATTGAAAAATAGGGACCCCAGCCTTCTTTAGTTAGTTTTATAAGGCTAACTAACGAAAATATCATGACCTAACCTAACCAATCGTCAAGGGCGTACAGTTAACCTAACGATTGGTTAGGTTAGGTCGTGATATTTTCGTTAGTTAGCATTATAAGCCTAACTAAAGAAGGCTGGGGTCCCTATTCTTCAATAGCTCCGGACTACCAAATTGTTTATTATGTATTTTTGCTCTCGTCATTTTCGTTTAAACTAACGAAAATATCACAACTTAACCTAACCAATCATCAAGGGCGTACAGTTGAACTAACCGGCCATTCAGTTAATTGAATGCCAGGTTAGGTCAACTGAATGCCCAGTTACAGTAGGTCAACTGTACGCCCTTGATGATTGGTTAGGTTAGATTGTGATATTTTCGTTAGTTTAAACGAAAATGACGAGAGCAAAAATACATAATAAACAGTTTGGTAGTCCCGATAATACGTAAGTACCCAAAAAGCTTTATTATTTCGTTTAATAACATCGTATTTCACCGTACACTCTTCATGAAATAACCTTCCAGTGCCACTACCTTCAGGACTAGTTTTTCGTTTTTTTGTAGCCATTTTTTTTAATGGGTGATAATTTCTGCACTAATAATTCGATTTGGCACTCCCACACTTAAGAACTTGAACTGCAAAACTTTTTTTTTCTGTTTAAGGTGCTGCAACCCTACTGGATTATTGACACCATATTTTTTTTTTTTTGTCCCCCCGAAGGGAGGTTGCAAAATTTGTTCACGTAGATCCAATTAACTGCAAAACTGAGAAGGCGGATGACCGCGCGGCGCGCACCATGAGTCGGTTGTCATATATACACGCACGTTTTTAAACGTTTACTATACGTTTAAAAACGTTTCAATGTGTATCAGCTGTTTATTTCGGTGAGAGAATAAAATAATTTTAAAACTGTAAGGCAGAAAATATTAAAAATTAGTCATATTTTATTTAAATAAGAACTCGTGGGTCACTAAAAATTGCCTCGTGGGTCAGTACTTGACTCGCGGGCCAGTGGTTCGCCATCACTGCCTTATGGCATTTGAATATAACAATTAACTGTATAGCAATATCTGGCAGTTTCTTGGACATTGGCCTCAGCATTTAGAACTCAAAAAGAGATGCAGAAACTGTATGAAAGGCTACTCTCGTCTAAAATGCAGAAAGTGTGATGTACCATTATGTTTAACAAAGGACAAAAACTGTTTTAATGCATTACATTCGAAGTAGTATGGTCTACCGTTGTGTTTAGCAAAGGACAAATATTGCTTTTATTTGTTTCATTCAATACCAAAGTTATGTTAGTTTCTCTTATTACTTGCTAGCGTCAATGGAGTCATATAATTTCTAGTGTAATTAATTAAATAATTTCTAAACATAGTTTCATTTATGTTTCCATACCTATTTTTAACATTTTTAAGTGTTAAATTGTTTTTTTTAGCTCAAACAATAATTTGGGACAGAAAGGGTTAATATATATAGGTAGGTATATACAAAAACCGTCAAAACTCATTTGAAAATGTTTATAAGAAATGTGCAAATTATTATATCAAACATTAATTGCCAAATTACCTTACATTATCACATTTAATTGTTAGGTTCTTTTGCATTATCCTCCCAACACTAATTTTTTTTTATAATGTTGGTTTGGTTTTGGTTATGATACTTTATTTTCCTTCCATTATAAAAAAAATTAGTGTTGGGATTAGGTTAGGTTAGGTTAGGTTAGGTTAGGTTAAAAACAGCCCGCCACAAGTGTTTTGCTAACGTACTTTATTTTCCTTCCATTATAAAAAAAAATTAGTGTTGGGAGGATAATGCAAAAGTACCAATTGTTAATTGGTTGCATTGTACTATATATTTTTGTAACAGAGGCGTAACTAAAGTACTTGTATATTATATATATATATCAGTGGTGGGCGCGGTACCAAAATTTGGGGGTGCGTTACGCGGTACTGCGGTACCTCAGCATGCCCAGTGCGTTACGCGGTACTGCGGTACTTTTTCAGGTCCCCCTGGTGCGTTTCCGCGGTACTGCGGTACTGCGGTACTGCACACAAGAACAACACAAGTAATAGCACATATTTTCAGAAATTGCATATCGGCGATTTCGCACCTGAACTTTCTGCCATAATGGCTAAAAATCGATCTTTGTCACAGAAATGTAACACACGTGCAACCGGCTCAAAAGCAAGCACTGCCTGAGGCGTTGTGATAGGATGGCAACGTAACATGTTCTGAACGAAAACTTAACGTGTCTAGAGTTAGGCTGATGCAACACGCAGCATTCGTGTTACTGTACTCCTGTAATAAGGTTTACTTCAAAAAAAGTGTTAATTTTTTGAAAAGTCATGTTTGTCGGTACCGCGGAAAGTACCGCGGGAAATTTGAATGCGGTAGCGGTACTGCTGTACTTTCAGCGATCCTTTGCGGTACTGCGTTATGCGGTACCGGTTTGGTAGTGCGGTAGTACCGCAGTACCGCAAAAAATACCGCAAGTGCCCAGCTTTGATATATATATATATATATATAATGGGAATGAACTCAGAATGGTCCCCTGAGTTTTTTATGATACACACAGACAGTGCATGGAACAAGGAACTCTTCTGGGATAATTAAATCCACTATAGTCCGAATAAGTAATGGTAAATGACAAATACCATAGTTTTTCTTTTTCATGATGCTAGCCCGACGTGGGCAACGGGTCACTCGCAAAGAGGTCCCATAAATATAGCTTCCCTCACCAGCTATCTGCAAAGCAGACAGGATCCAGCTTTGGGACATGGATCTAGGGTTTAAAGCACCTAGCCATGCTACATTTAGAACCTCAATATAAGCAAAAGACTCGCTGCCTTCACGTCAGATTGAATGCATCAAAGAAAAAGAAAAAGGGGTAACTATTATATTTTTAGCCAAAAACCAAAACTTAAACCTCAACTGGCAGAATTGAGCGTCCACTTTTCAAGGCAGATAACATGTCCGTTTCAAGATGGGAATGAACTCAGAATGGTCCCCTGAGTTTTTTATGATACACACAGACAGTGCATGGAACAAGGAACTCTTCTGGTATTTGTCATTTACCATTACTTATTCGGACTATAGTGGATTTAATTATCCCAGAAGAGTTCCTTGTTCCATGCACTGTCTGTGTGTATCATAAAAAACTCAGGGGACCATTCTGAGTTCATTCCCATCTTGAAACGGACATGTTATGTGCCTTGAAAAGTGGACGCTCAATTCTGCCAGTTGAGGTTTAAGTTTTGGTTTTTGGCTAAAAATATAATAGTTACCCCTTTTTCTTTTTCTTTGATGCATTCAATCTGACGAGAAGGCAGCGAGTCTTTTGCTTATATTAAGGTTCTAAATGTAGCATGGCTAGGTGCTTTAAACCCTAGATCCATGTCCCAAAGCTGGATCCTGTCTGCTTTGCAGATAGCTGGTGAGGGAAGCTATATTTATGGGACCTCTTTGCGAGTGACCCGTTGCCCACGTCGGGCTAGCATCATGAAAAAGATAAACTATGGTATTTGTCATTTACCATTTCTTATTCGGACTATAGTGGATTTAATTATCCCAGAAGAGTTCCTTGTTCCATGCACTGTCTGTGTGTATCATAAAAAACTCAGGGGACCATTCTGAGTTCATTCCCATCTTGAAACGGACATGTTATGTGCCTTGAAAAGTGGACGCTCAATTCTGCCAGTTGAGGTTTAAGTTTTGGTTTTTGGCTAAAAATATAATAGTTACCCCTTTTTCTTTTTCTTTGATGCATTCAATCTGACGTGAACGGCAGCGAGTCTTTTGCTTATATTGAGGTTCTAAATGTAGCATGGCTAGGTGCTTTAAACCCTAGATCCATGTCCCAAAGCTGGATCCTGTCTGCTTTGCAGATAGCTGGTGAGGGAAGCTATATTTATGGGACCTCTTTGCGAGTGACCCGTTGCCCACGTCTGGCTAGCATCATGAAAAGAAAAACTATGGTATTTGTCATTTACCATTACTTATTCGGACTATAGTGGATTTAATTATCCCAGAAGAGTTCCTTGTTCCATGCACTGTCTGTGTGTATCATATATATATATATATATATATATATATATATATGCACAGGGTCAGATTACTTTTATGAAATACATTTCCTTAACAATTAAAGGGGTCGGATAATATGTCAGAATCTTGATTACAAATCACTGCGCTATTATTATTTTAAAGCAATGCTTTTCATAAGTAATTTATCAATAGGCTCTGCACTTTAATAATAAAATTGGGCATCTTCAACTATTATATACTAAATATTCAAAATTTAAATAATTGCCGGGTGGGATCACCTGAAGATCAGGGCCCCCACTCCCCCAGCCTCCTTTAGTTAACTTTATAAAACTAACGAAAATATCACGACCTAACCTAACCAATCGTCAAGGGCATACAGTTGACCTAACGATTGGTTAGGTTAGGTCGTGATATTTACGATAGTTAGCCTTATAAGGCTAACTAACGAAGGCTGGGGGCCCTGATCTTCAGGTGATCCCTTGGGTTTATAGGCTACCCTATATTTGAAAAAAAAGTGTCTTAAATAGATTACAGAGAAGAGATGAGAAAACTAAATTTTAATGTATTCTTATAATTAGCACCGAGTGTTCTTAGGTTTTGTCTTTTATAGAAACCTTCACTATCTATATATATAATAGGCTAATGCTGTCTGTCTGTTTGTCCCACCCTAAAACACAGAAACGGCTCCTCGAGAAAAAAATTATTAGGTAAAAGTTACTTAAAATTAATCGAAACCTACGGGAAATTTATAATATATATATATATATATATATATATATATATATATAGCTGAAATCGGATAATGTTTGTTTGTTTGTGTATGTGCTCATTCGGGAAATATTATTAAAAAAAATTTGCCCCTGTTGATTGTTTAAGCGTACTTTTTTGGATCTTTTCCGTTTGGGGGCTAGCAGCGAATTTTAATGAAAATCGTTATATTAATGTAGTTTTGGTCACTGATTTAAAAAATAACTCTTTTTTTGGAGAAATGTAAACAAACATGTTAGAGCACTTTAAATAATTAATGTGTTTTTAACGAAAATATCATGATTTAACCTAACCAATCGTCAAGGGCATTCAACTAACCTAACATGGCATTCAATTGACCTAACATGGCATTCAATTGACCTAACTGGGCATTCAATTGACTTAACTGAGCATTAATTCTTGATTTTTTCTGCTACTTTTACAGAACTGCCGGGATCCTTCAAAAAAACGTATTCTTCGTTAGGGATAATTTAAATTTGCACTTTTTACCGTTTGACCGACGCTTTTGGCAGCAAAAGAACTGGGTATTTTTATCAAAGAAACATACTTTCCCACATTTAGAGCACTTTTTCATAAAGAGTAGCATTTTGTGAATTTGGTTAAATTTAACACAATCCTCTGTAACTAGTTTAAGCTAGTTAAAACATATATTAATTATTTAAAGTGCTCTAACATGTTTGTTTTTCACTTCTCCAAAAAAAGAAAGTTATTTTTGAAATCAGTGACCAAAACTACATGGATCCCACATTTACCACACGATCTTTGCCGTTACGAAGAGAGTTAAACAAACACAAACCTTATATTGTTATTATTACATATAATTAAGTAGGGCCAGAGTGTTCAGTAGTCTTTCAAATTAATTTACTAAAAACTCGAAAAAATTAATTGATATAGGGGTGTTCCTAATTTATATTTCCTACTTACTATGTAAATTATAAGAAATAGGAAAGATAATTTAGGAACACCCTGTAGATTTTCAATAAACCACTATAGTGGTTGCAAAGTTCTGGAGAAAGCTCTGCCTGTTCCTTACTTTTATCATTTGCTTTCCAAAGTAGTATTCTTTTAGATGTTATAAAACTGTAGAGTAAATTGACGACGTGGTAGCGCTCGCCACTCCGACTCAAAAGGTCTCGGGTTCAAATCCTGGAGGAGAAAATTCCATATATATATATTAGACTGGTCCAACCTATAAGGGTGAATTTTCAAATTTATTATTTTTGATATAGTACCCCTGGATATTGTGAAGAATGGTTAAAGAATTATAAATACCAACTTTAATGCAAATCGGATAATATTTAGAGGTGCCGCACGGAGGTCAAACATTTCATTTTATTCTCCATCGGATTATTTATATTAATATTTTTTACCCCTGAGGTAGCTGTTATCGGTGCGTTTTTTTTAATGTGGTATCCCCTATAGGCCTAATCCACAGTCCTCTAATTTTGTTTCTATTCTATTTATTTCCTTTATCTAAGTCCCTCTTTTATTGTAGATTTTTTACGTTTGGAAAACGCTTACAGTGCTGCTCTACAATTTGTAGAAGATATTGTTGTTCTTCACTTTTCGTAAGATGGCCACTGAAGTTCTTAATTAAAGCAACACCTCTCTCAGCGTTGTCATTTACAACATTCATATTTTTTACATAATTGCTAGCAGCTTTGTAGTCATCATTAGCGTTCCAATCAGCAGGATCTCTGTCCAAAATGTCCATTGGCAATGCTAATTTTGTGAAGAAGTTGCGAGTTGTTGAACTGACGAAGCTAGCTAGGGTTTTGTCTTGTAGGTTAGGATCATTCACATTCAAATTTATCCGTTTAGGAGGATTTTGAGAGCCATTCACATCCAGCGCCTTCACCATTTCTCGCTTGACTTCCAGTGACGTTTCTTCATCAAAAAAAGAAAGTCCGATGAGCTCTTCATTCAAATACCAGAGATGGCGAGAGAGCGCTTTAGATGCAGCTACAGATATTGCTTTATCATCGTAGGATTGAAGTTTCTTGAGAAGAGATAGGTCATTAGCTGGTGTAGAGGAAGCAATGAGTGCTAAAAACCATTCATTTACGTAGCATCGAACAGCATATAATGCAAAACGTTGCATCCCTTCTAGTTCACGTCTAGTGACTTCCATT
Organism: Bathynomus jamesi; assembly: GCA_023014485.1. Taxonomy (NCBI): domain Eukaryota; kingdom Metazoa; phylum Arthropoda; class Malacostraca; order Isopoda; family Cirolanidae; genus Bathynomus; species Bathynomus jamesi. Next base: position 91,421 of record JAJOZX010012171.1, read on the forward strand.
TGTTTGTGGAAAAGACAAATTTTTATTGCATATATCACTCGCGCCATCCATCGCACACGGTGCAACGCTCCGGGTTGATGGAATTTAATGCCATCAAAAGGAACATCTCCAAGGTATATGATTGTCAAATTTAAAAGTTCTCGGTAGTCTGCTCGAGGTTGTAATTTAGTCAAATGTTGCTTGCAATTTTCAATTATACTGGGCTTTTCCGATACATCGATTTGAACAATTTCAAACTTGTTTGTGTCAAAAGTCTTCCATTTATTTTTAAGACGCTTAAATAACAAGATATCGGACCACCAGTGGCAGCGCCGTGACATTTGTCAAAGACAGATGCTATTACTATTTCGAGAATGTGATGTCGACAAGCTAGTCCGAGGAGCGGCCGTTCAAGTATGCTTTCAATAAGAGTACATGCTCCTTTTTTATCGCCAGTGTTGCTTGCAGTTGTGTCAAAGCACATTGCCTGCACACAATCTCGTAGCCCCCAATCATCCAAAGCTTCGACCACAGCACCTGCAATATTTTTTCCTCTGCCAGATTTAAGTTTAGGTACTGAGAGAAGCTTAGATTTTCCTCCGCCTGACACAATAATTGGAAGTCTATCCACACTATCATCACCAGTAAGATCTTGGATAAGCTTTCCGTCCCAATGAACTGTTAGAGGAATATCAGTTTCAAATGATTGCTTGATGTCATCCGTAATTTGCTGACGAACTCGTATTCGTTTTCTCCGTATTGAACTTCTACTCAGAACAATATCATCAACTTCATATTATCCAAGAGAAGATGCAGTAGCTGCTACTACTAATACTGCTTGGCGATCACTTAATTTGTTTCTGTCCAGTGTCATTGCTAATTCCGTTGATACAACCATTGCTGGTTTATGACTACCAAGTTTCACTTTCTTTATGGCGACTGGTGTACTTGATGTACTTGGCTCTTCCTCGGAGGAACTACTATTTGACGAAAATTGAGTCACTGTTGTGTTCATTTTCTTTCTCACAGTTTCTTTCTTAACTTGGCGTTGAAATGCTTCATCTCTAGATCTTCTCTTAGATTGTTTGAGAGCACATATTTTGTCCACACTTCCTATGTAGCCTCTCCTCCCCTTCTCTTGTTGAGCTTGTAGAAAAGCTCTATCTTCTTCTACTGTCATTTTTTGCAGAGCATTGGCATGGGCGATATCGAATAAATCGTCCAAACGTTCTTGAAAAGAAGTTTCTTTATCTATTTGTGTCTGTGAACGTCTATGTAGATTTAGATTTTTGAAGTTCTCTATAATTAAAATACTCCTTTTCTATTTTTTTCGTAACATTGCGATAGTCAGCAGTTGGTATATTTGCCATTTCCCAAAATTTCAATACTTCAGCGCAAACAGCTTTAGATGCATCTTTCAACGTCTTTTTGGCATGTAGATGATGAAAAATAAGCCGAGAACGTCACCATAGGATGGTAGCTTTCTTCCACATATTGTCTCAATTGTTTGTCCAATAAGCCACATTTCTGTTGATTTTCTAGTCGCTACTGAACTTGCCATATTTTACATCCTGTTTGTGCATGATGCCATTTGACACTCTCCTACACTGCTATGATGCTATCATCTCAACAACACAAGTAACATACCTACAGAAGATAACTACTCCACAATCCAAATAATATTACTAATTTTTTTTATTTCTGATATTTTTGACAGTAGTGCGGCACCCCTAAATATACTTAAAATGAGCTGATATTTTTTTCAGAAGTTACTCTTATAAAGGTTCACAATAATTTGAGGTACCATGTTATGATTTCAAAATTTTGTTTTTTGGACCAGTCTAATATATATATATATATATATATATATATATATATATATATATATATACGAGTATATACTTAGCTCTTTCTATAGCCATGTATCTCTACGTCTATCTATTTACTTATCTATTTATATACCAATGGATGGATTGTGGAAAAAATATATTTGCCAAAAAATCTTCTTTTATAAACAATTTTCCAGTTTCTTATTGATATTACTTTAAATTCCTCAAAACTTTTAATTAATATAAAGCAACAATTTATTTCCATAATATTTAAACTTCCTTTTTTTTTCAAACCCTCTTCATGATTCAGAATTGTAAAAAAATATTTCTGTTTTGACAGTTCAGTATCAGATTTTAATATTTTGAGTACCACTCATTTTACGGTATCTTCATTTTTCCCTTAAGTTAAAATATAAATATTTCGCGTTTGTATCTCAAAACGGCGTGACAGAGTTTGATTTAGAATTTTAATTGGTTTTGAATGATGACACTAAATATTAAATTTTTCTGCAAAATTTTCGAGTAAATAATTTGTTCAGTGTTTTCTTTAGAGATTCTTAAAGACGCCGTAGAAGACCTACAGTAAACTGGGTTTAGTGAGATTTTCGTTATAGCGCAAATATACAGGGGATTCCTAAATTATCTTTCCTATTTTGAATGTAAATTAAAGACCAAGTAATAAACATACAAGAAGGCAGTTTCCACCATCTTGTAGCATGGTGTTAGTTCAGTTTAGTTATTCCGTATATTTAACTTTAAAATTAATGTAAATAACCTCATTTCTCTGCATTATCTAATAAAATTTGTTAAATAACCCCATTCTAAAATTTGCCTATAAATGGCAGTTCTATACTATGTACTTATATGAAGGCATTAAATGTGTCAGTTTTATATATATATATATATATATATATATATATATAGAGAGAGAGAGAGAGAGGAGGGGCGACAAGCTTGACCTTCGTGAAGTGAGGAATCATCGCGCGGAACATTTGAAGGGTTGAAAGGTGTGTGTATATATATATATATATATATATATATATATATATAGTGTTGGGCACTAAAGCGTTAATCCGATAACAGTTAATTAACGAAGTTAACTTTTTTTAACGGACTATTAACGGAAGTTAATTTCCATTTATCGTTATCGGACCAGTTAACTTCCGATAACTCGATATTTAGTCTGTTAAAGTCCGTTAACACGTTAACTGCGAGGAGTCATTCACGGAAGATCACCGCTCCGCGAATGAATTCAAACCGCCATAATTTCAGTCTGCCAATTCCGTCCTCTGCCGCAGTGGAACGGCTCTTCTTTCTCGGCAAGGACATCCTGAGGCCCAAGAGGTCAAGACTGGCAGTTGGGCCTAACTTTGAGAAGTTGGTCTTTCTGAAGGGCAACCAGCACATTGTGTCATAGTCTTTAATAAATGTGCCTAAAATTTAATTTTACCTTTCAGTTCCCGCCATAATAATTCTCTGGTAAATTAAAATTTAGTTAATGGTTAGTCGTTACAAGGGTTTCAAAACATGTAATCAGTACATTTTTTATTAAAAATAAAAATAAAGTTATTAAGCAAAAAAGTTGCAAAACCTGATAAAAATACAGTTAAATACCTATTTATTGTTGGATTTTGCATAAATAAACATTTTCTATGGGTTTTAAAGCTTTTTTCCTTGATTTTTTTAAATGTTAGTAAAGAAATAGTTATCGTTAACGGATTATCGTTAACTTCCGTTAACTTTGTAGTAAAATTATCGGATTATCGTTATCGGAGTTAAAAATTGGGGTTAACGGATTATCGTTATCGAAGTTAACTTTTTGGTTAACGGTGCCCACCACTGTATATATATATATATATATATATATATATATATATAGAGAGAGAGAGAGAGAGAGAGAGAGAGAGAGAGAGAGAGAGATAGATAGATAGATAGATAGCAATAAACAAAGCAAAAAGAGTCGCGGGACAGGTACTAAGAACGTTCAAAAGGAGGGACAAGACAGTAATGATTCCCTTCTGAGGACACTGATCATACCAAAACTTGAATACTGCTCAGTTTTGACCTCCTCATATAAAAAGGAAGAAATTAATAAACTAGAAGAAATGCAAAGACATTTCACAGCCAAGACTGATGGCTGCAAAGAACTCAACTACTGGGAAAGACTACGTAAACTAAATCTGTACTCCCTGGAAAGAAGAAGAGAGAGGTACACCATAATCTACATATGGAAAATGATCGAAAAACTGGTACCAAACCTCAAACTAAACCCAATTACCATCTAAACAACGCTGGAAAATAGGAAAGGCAGAATGTGTAGTGTTCCCAAATTAAAGGCCTGACAAGGAACTTCCTCAACTCTGAAGGAAAATAGCTTGGTGGTCAGGGGGCCAAGAATTTTCAACCAGCTTCCAAAGGACCTCAGAAACGTTACAGGGGTCAAAGTTGAAGTATTCAAGAGAAGACTAGATGCCTGGCTCAGGACGGTACCAGATCAGCCGGGTGTACCTGGCTATGTACGGTGGAGAGCTCATGAGAGCAACTCGCTCCTCTACCAAGCCAGGACTAGAGGCGGGGCCACCAGCTTGACCTTCGTGTGAAGAAAGACCGACGCACGGAACCCAAACGACGTTAACGAGGTGTATATACAGTATATATATTATGTTAGAAGCACACGTTTCATCAAAATTGTAAAAAATTATTTAAAAGAATAAAAGAAATTCCCTCTTATTGAATTTCATGGTACAGTTTTAATACATTTGGGCTTCGATTATTTATAGGAACAGTTAATTCTACGTACATATATTTTCGTAGCGTGCAGCAGAAGCAGTCCTAAATAGCTGCTGTAATGAATATACAAGAAATTTCAGAACATTTCTATACACAAGGGATGAACAAAATTCAGGAGGATTGAGTAGCTTTTCCACTCCATAAGTTTATTTTAGTGCACCGTAAACCATCCAAATGAAATATTTAACATTTTCTGAATTCTACTAAAAAAATGCATCATAAAAGTAAGAAGAAGGAGAAAAAGAAGAAGAAGAACCTCTAGTGTAAGTGAATTAAAGCTTTTCGAGAGTACTTTTAAAGACTTGTGCTCGTCTCTCGACGACACGAATTAGCAGAGCTGTAATATTTTAAATGCGATAATAGAGACATTTATTGAGACATCAGAAATTGACTGGAAACGTGCCAAAATGATATCTGCAAAGTTTGCCATTTCCAGGAATGAAAAAAAATCTTAGATTTGTCACGAGAAGATATTCATACATATCTCAGCTTATGTATATCTTTATTAGGAAAAATATTTAGTCTTTACTGATTTCAGTCATAATCTGATCGAATATAGTATCATATGTGAGCATATCACGTACTCAGGGTTTACTTCGAGTGTACAAGCGATGAGAAATCGGAAACTGGTAATGGAAAGAGTTTCCGAATGGTCACTTTGACGGTAGTGGTCCACGCGAATGAGAGGGAGAGGAGCCTTACTTCTATTTCTGCGTGATTGCTTTGCGCGTACATGGGTGTAGGCATGGAGAGTTTGACCTTTTCCTCTCTCTCTTAATCCTTCTGGGACTAGTTTGGAGTCGGCCAGGGGGTCTTTGTTGGCTCGATACTTCGGTAAATAGAGCTGTAGATATTTTCTACAAAATCTACAGTAAATCATGTGTTCGAGGGTTTTGTGATGATACCAAGTAGCTGATATACGATCAGCACATTTGATGTTAGTTTATACAACGGTTCTATCTAATGTACGATTTCTATGTGTGCATAGCGTAATTGTAAAGCTAGTTTATCTGTTCTCCTCTTTCCTGTCAAATTTTCCTTGCTACTTTTCCAGGGTTAAGATATTTTCTCCAACCTTTTTCCGTACCCGCCTTTGGCGGGGAGGGAGTGGAAGGTGGGGAGAGAGCCTTATACTTTTCTATCCATTTTTACTGCTAGAATAGTTAAAAAATGAATTAGTTTAATAACAGGAACTTCCCCTTGTGGCCCGAAAGGGCTTTGAAGCTTCCTCTTTTCCTTGTAACTCCTTGTAAGAAATTTGTATCAGGAGAAAGAGAGAGAGAGAGAGAGAGAGATATCAAACATGCATTAAAATAAATTCGTAAATTTGTCAAGTTTTTTTTATTTTGCTATCTAAAGACTCCATTTGGTTTGTAATTGTAAATACTCAGCATTTACAGAAATAAAAACTTTGGTTGGTTGTTTCAGTAAAATTCCTCCTCCCCCACGTTCACTAATAGTGTACATTTCATGCGAATTCTGCATACCATTAACTCTGAAGAATAAGTTAGAATAGGCTAATTCTTTTTTTGTTTCGTTAATTTTTTATAGTTTCTCTTCCTATGAAAATCCTTTCAGTGATTTATTTTTTTTTATTTTAGCTATTAATTTTGTTTCACTCAAATCATAGTTGAGGTCTGATCGTGCCTTCGTATATAATCTCGAACCCAAGATACTTTAGCTGATGTATACACATATTTCGACCCCGGCTGGACTGCATTCAATCATTCATTCACTCATGCATGAAAAAACTCTTAAATTTCAAATTCAAATTAGTCTCATCTTCAGGAATTTCTTCTTTTCCTAAAAATTATGAAACTTTTGGGATCACCTGAAGCTCAGGGACCCCAGCTTTTTTAGTTAGCTTTATAAGGCTAACTAACGAAAATATCACGACCTAACCTAAACAATCGTCAAGGGCGTACAGTTGACCTAACGATTAGTTAAGTTAGGTCGTGATATTTTCGTTAGTTAGCCTTATAAAGCTAATTAAAGAAGGCTGGGGCCCCTGATCTTCAGGTGATCCAACTTTTGTTTACTTTCTGACGCATTCTAGCGTCGTTGTTCATTTACAGTATTTTAAACTAAAATTCACTCAATCTCTTTTACTGGGTGGTACATGTGGAGGAACTTCAAGTCTATTTAAAGAAACTACTTCGAGGTCTGTAAACGCCAAAATCTTATAAAATCTGAAATCTGGAAGGTGCTACTGTAGTATGCGGTTTACCTACGATTGGTTAGGTTTAATCATGATATTTTCGTTAAAACTAACGAAAATATCATGACTAAACCTAACCAATCGTCAAGGGCGATTGACAATGGGATGTAAACAAACAATTAGTAAACAAGATAAGAAGCTATAATTAAAAGGTAGACCGCCGAATCGTAGGTAGACCGCATACTACAGTAGCACCATCTGGAATTTGTACATATGAACAATTACTTTCCCTTTCACTAATGTAACACTAACATGACTTTAACCTAACTTGAGCTAACTTGTTAGCGAAGTTGCAAATCCGAAAATGGCGAAGTGAAAAGAGACCTATTTGCATTATTGATAAAACGAGAAACAAATTAATTCAGTTTAGCATTATTTTACAAAAAAAGAGTAAAGAGAACTTAATATCTATTTAAGTTACAGAACTATTTGATTTTTATGTTTTACACAAATTGCATTTAGTGTACCTGACACATTAAACCAATGTATCCAATTCTAAATTTAATTTGAAACTTAAAACACATTTTCAGATCAAATTCCTTCCTTACTTCGTTCGATTTCCACTCCTCTCAACCGAAAAAACATCCGAAATTAGATAATGAAAGCAGTTCAAACAGAAATAATGTGATGACGGGGAAAAATGTTTCGGGTCTCGAGATCCAAAATCCAATTTTCAAGTACAGTTGCAGATTAAGAGTCAAGAACAGAGGCTTTATTTGGATTAAAAAAAAGCGAATTAAATTTATAGTTATTCAGTTGTTTCATGAAATTCTTCGAAAATGAAGATAAATGAAACTACATAATCACTTCGAAGTCTGTAATAAATATATATATATATATATATATATATCGTCCTTTCTTTATTAAGATATATATATATATATATCATCGTTCTTTCTCCTCATCTTGTGCGGAACGTTCTTCTATACAAGCGTCGTTCTTTACGTTAATTATACTGTGTTGGTTGTTTGCAGTTAAAATGTATATATGTGCGACATGCGTGAGGTGCCCCCTCAGGGCATTGGTTTCTGTTCGTATGCAGGAGAATTACGACTTCTGATTAAGCGAGGCCCATGGTGTAGTGGTTATCATATCTGACCGGCAATCGGAAGATCCCGGGTTCGATTCCCGGGTGGTTACCTCATTTTTCATTTATTCGTTCTTTCTCCTCATCTTGTGCGGAACGTTCTTCTATACAAGCGTCGTTCTTTACGTTAATTATACTGTGTGTTGTTTGCAGTTAAAATATATATATATATATATATATATATATATATATATATGAAAAATTTGCGCCCATTAGGATGCGATCCCAACACCTTTTGATTAGAAAGGGCGCTAGCCACTACACTACGATTGGATTAAAGTTAACACAACCTGTCATGTATTTAACCCTTTAAGCCCTGAATTTTTTGTAGAGTTAAGTTATGAATGCGTGTATTTCAAACGTTAGCAATTTGTACCAGTTTTCCTTAAAGGGTTAAACAACCGAGGAAACGAATAACACTTTCGTATTTTACGTCCCAACCTTTCCTCAATCGAGGTAATGATAAGCATTTCATTCAAATTATCTGATGCAACGCTGGAGTCCCAAAAGTAAAATATCATGCATGAATACGCACGATTTTGCACAATGTTCGAATCTTGGTGGGGGCAATTTTTACATTTTACAAAATCGTGCGTGTTCATGGATGATATTGCATATATATATATATTATATATATATATATGCCTCGGTGGCAATGCGCCTCGGTGGTATAGTGGTTAGCGTCGCTGACTACGAATCCATCGGCCCCGGGTTCGAGACCCGACGGCAGCCGGCGCGCAGCAAAACCCAGCTGTTCATCCTTCCACACAATAAAGAAAGTGGTTGTAGATAAATGGGTACCCTAGGTGGCCTAGTGGTTAAGACGCTGGGCTGCTGATGGGGCGTGGTTCGGATTCCACGTTAAACTGTAGGTCTAAGGTGGAGTGAAAAGCTTGACCTTCGGGTGAATGAACAATTCGGGCGGAAGCTAACCAAAGGTACCAAAGGTATTATACAAAATATATATATACAGGGCGTCCCAAAAAAATGTATACACACTTTAAATAATTATAAAGGCAGTGTTTATTAAAATACATTTCATTTTCAAAATGTAATAGAATCTACAGACATTATTTAATTGTTTTGTCAACGCCTGTTTTCAAACTGACGTCCGTTCTGGTCCAGGCACTGCTGATAACGCGAAGCAATGGAATCGCAAACATCACGAAACATTTCGTTTGGTATTTGTGTGCATTCTCGTTCAATGGCTGCTCTCAATTCAGCGACTGTTGCAGGTTTTATAGCGTAGACTTTGTCTTTTAAGTATCCCATAAAAAAAAGTCTAGTGGTGTGAGGTCTGGTGAACGCGGAGGGTATTCTACGAAACCCCTTCGTCCAATCCACATCCACATCGTGCCAAGTACCACTCGCAATACTCCACTCTTCGGTCCGGATCATCTTCATTAATAGCATGGACTAATCTTGGAATGTAACTTTTCCATTGACAGCGCTTCAAAATGCGTTGGACAGACGATTCTGAAATTCCTACCTCACGACTCGCTTGCCGCACAGATTTTCTTGGACTTTGGTGATACGTTTCCAGTACTCTTTCTTGCTTTGTGGGGCTTGTCGATGTCCGTGGTCTTCCGGAACGCTTCTTGTGGACATTCTGAACAGTTCCATCGGCTTCAAACTTATCTCTAATTCGAGTGATGGTAAGTCGCGTTGGTGGATCTGTTTGAAACTCCCTCCTAAACTGTCTTTGCACTTCAACTGCGTTTTCACACTTCCAGTAGCATTTTAGAATGAATTTCCTTTGTTCAAAGCTTAGTCTGACTGCCATTATTAATTCTAATGGGTTTAACTTGGAAAGAAAGAAACATCAATTGAGCTATCAGCTGTTAAAGTGTGTATACATTTTTTTGGGACGCCCTGACGCCCTGTATATATATATATATATATATATATATATATATATATATATATATATATATATATATATATATCGGCTATTGATTGGTGGCGCGGAAAACGCAGTTTAATAATAAACAGGAACACCAGAGAAAATACAAACATCCTTCAAGGTTTAATAGTACCAACGTTTCGGAATGCACTAATTCCATCTTCAGGGTTAAAACAATAAAATGCCAAATCACATACAAAATACAAATTGCTTAATAACAATTTAAAATAAACAAAAAATTATAAAAAGTAGCTAAGAAAATGTAAAACATTAAAACTAAAAGGTAAATAAATGTGAAGTTAAAAAGTTAAAATTATAAAAAGTAAAAGCATTAAAACTAAAACGTAAATAAAATAAACTAGTACCTTAACCAAAACATAGCAGATCTATCGATGATTCGTCAGAATTTAGGTCTGGTTTTAGTTTATAAATAAACAGAGACTCCATAATTTTAAGCTTAAGGTCAGAGCTTCCAGCAGCAAGTATGGCGAAATTAGACTGTGAAATTGGGTGGTTATTGTTGTGCGAGTGATTACGTATGAGAGAATTAGGTGGTTTGCCAAGGGGTAAATTTGTACGGACCGCTTTACCGAGATGTTCGTAAATACGGGATTTTAAATGTCTTAGTTTTACCTATATATGACCCCATACAGTCATTCCAAGGCGATGATAGCCTGAAGGAGGCGGTGCATGACTAGCTACGCACACAGTCAAAAACATTCTTTTGTGATGGCATTAGGAAGCTTGTAGATCGTTGGACTAAGTGTATTGAGAAACAAGGAGACTATGTTGAGAAGTGATGTGTTTATAATCTATCAGATGTGAAAATAAAATTGTAAAAATAAAAAGTGCGGATACTTTTTGAATTATCCGAGTGTGTATATATATATATATATATATATATATATATATATATACTTGTCATCCTTGGTCTTTTTCCACTTCGACTGTCCCCTCCACCCTTTCTTTTTCCTGTCTTTCCTCTCACTTTTTCTTTGTTTTTCCGCCGAGATATGCCCTTTTAAATAGAGGCGAATCGGTTCTTCCCGAACTTTAAAAAAAAATAAAAAAATAAAAAAATAAAAAATATACAGGGCGTCCCAAAAAAATGTATACACACTTTAACAGCTGATAGCTCAATTGATGTTTCTTTCTTTCCAAGTTAAATTAGAATTAAAAATGGCAGTCAGACTAAGCTTTGAAAAAAGGAAATTCATTCTAAAATGCTACTGGAAGTGTGAAAACGCAGTTGAAGTGCAAAGACAGTTTAGGAGGGAGTTTCAAACAGATCCACCAACGCGACTTACCATCACTCGAATTAGAGATAAGTTTGAAGCCGATGGAACTGTTCAGAATGTCCACAAGAAGCGTTCCGGAAGACCACGGACATCGACAAGCCCCACAAAGCAAGAAAGAGTACTGGAAACGTATCACCAAAGTCCAAGAAAATCTGTGCGGCAGGCGAGTCGTGAGGTAGGAATTTCAGAATCGTCTGTCCAACGCATTTTGAAGCGCTGTCAATGGAAAAGTTACATTCCAAGATTAGTCCATGCTATTAATGAAGATGATCCGGACCGAAGAGTGGAGTATTGCGAGTGGTACTTGGCACGATGTGGATGTGGATTGGACGAAGGGGTTTCGTAGAATACCCTCCGCGTTCACCAGACCTCACACCACTAGACTTTTTTTATGGGGATACTTAAAAGACAAAGTCTACGCTATAAAACCTGCAACAGTCGCTGAATTGAGAGCAGCCATTGAACGAGAATGCACACAAATACCAAACGAAATGTTTCGTGATGTTTGCGATTCCATTGCTTCGCGTTATCAGCAGTGCCTGGACCAGAACGGACGTCAGTTTGAAAACAGGCGTTGACAAAACAATTAAATAATGTCTGTAGATTCTATTACATTTTGAAAATGAAATGTATTTTAATAAACACTGCCTTTATAATTATTTAAAGTGTGTATACATTTTTTTGGGACGCCCTGTATGTGTGTGTGTGTGTGTGTGTGTGTGTGTATATATAATATATATATATATATATATATATATATATATGTGTGTGTGTGTGTGTGTATATATATTAGACGAAAGCGCTTGAGCACCATTCTGTGTTTCCTTTCCTTCGTGATTTTATTA